>PVJO010014122.1:0-49398 GCA_004026905.1 Hystrix cristata
CAGGCCTGGTTTTCCAATCTGGCACTCAGCTTGATGAGGCTGTTTATTCAGCTACAGTATCAGACGTTCCCTTTTCCTGCCCGAAGAAGTCCCCTTTGAAGAACTGCTCTGCTGGGGAGTAGTTTCCCCTTGGACGGGCTGCTCCTGTTTGCAGTCTGAAAGGAAAAGAACTGGAAATGCCACAAGAATGTTCTTTAAAGCGATATTCCAGCGCCACGTGAGGGAGGATGAAATGGCTTTGAGAGATGTATTTCCTGGTTGAGGTATTTTTTTCCCCTCTCAAGTGAATTTAGCAGTGAACATAGATGTCACATGAATGGGATGGAGGTCAGATGTTCTTGGGTGCCCCCAGACCTGCGGGGAAGTTGGGGCTGGGCAGCAGCACACAGAGTCCCTGCAGGCCTGGAGAGAGCCAGAGATAAGTGAGTAGGCCCAGCAACCCGGCCTGCGAGTCTTTATCAGCAAAGGACTCCATGGTGGGGACTTATCAGAGGACTAGCCTCCACTTTCAAAGCAAAGTGGCAGATAGAATGTTCTCTGGAGAACGAATGGACGAGGTCCGTAATCAAACTGGATAATTCAGAGGCGGACAATTTGACTTTAGGGTTTCATAATAATTTTTTGGAATATTGTGGATATCTTTTTTTCTTTTTCAAAGAAGTTTTTCATCTGGTGCTCATGTTAATTGCATGAAGTACCCAGGATTCTCCTCTCCTGAATTCTCCACTTTGGAAAAGGATGTGGCCAAAGAAGGAGTGATGGTCTCCCAGCTCATTACCAAAGGGGCAGAATGGCAAGCCAGGCCTCTCGACGCTTGGGCCAGGTCTCTTTGCTCTGTGTTCTTGGACCTGTATAAAGTGCCAGTGGGAGTCTCGGGAAAAAAGGGAAGGTGACATTTTCTTTCTCCTCCCAGGCACGTAGAAAGTTCCTGTGACTTTGAAGCCACTGCTTTACTGTGCCCAAATGCTCTCTCGGGGACTGGCCTTGGGGAGGAGATTCAAAGGGAAACCTTCAGAGGGTAAGTCGCACATTCTAGTCACTGTGGCTGCCCACGCCCGGGGCTGGTTTGTTCAGTCTGTACCTGGGCCGCATAAAGCAGGAGTTCTCCAGAATGAAAAGTGCTCTTTGTTCCGTAGGGGAGATGAAACTCTGAGTCAGAGATGCTGCTTCCCAGGGAGACCTGATTTTCCAGGAGCGGAGACGGGATCCACACTCTCTGCCTCATTCCTGACAGAGGCCTCTCTGGCTGCTCTTGGCTCTCGGAGCTCAGGCATGAGGTTGGTGCTGAAGGGAACAAGGGCCCTGACAGCACGTGGTCTAGCCAGGAGGACAGTGGCCAGAACTGCCTTCCGGGGAATGCGGTGCCTCCTCTCCAAGGGGAAACCAGCAGCCATGTTACTTACAGGTTGCTTTTCCTACTTCGGTGCACGGAGCCTTTTATTTTATCTTTTCCTGGATGTCTGCCGTCTCTCTCCATGTAGAGCTGAAGTTGCTCAACATTTGAGCCATATCTCATAATTATTTGTATCCTCTAAGGCTTCCTAGTGTTTAGAGTATCTGATGAATGAATGGGAATCTGTTTCCAGCCATCTCTTATCCAGGTGTCTCTCAGCCTGTAGTTGGAATCGGAATCAGCTGGGAGACAGACATGTGCACTTTGAAATAAGTCCCAAGATGAATCTCATGTGCAGTGAAGTTTGAGAATTATTGCTTTATCCCTTTTCCTCTGACTTTGAAAACTCTTTGTGACTTCAAAACATGGTATAAGCATAAACCCAGTCTCAGATTTAGAAAGGGTTTTACGACTTACCAGGATTTGTTCACATTTTCATCTAGTTTCATCCTAGTGTAACGGGGCTAATTTAGCACTGGCATCTGATGCGAGGGTTTTCCCCAGTCCTGTTACGAGGGAGAGTCTTTGGACACACAGTCCTCTTCCACGTCTCCCGGGCCCCAGTGCAGAGCTCCCGCCGTCACACCTGCAGCTCCACCCGCCTGTCAGATGTAGCTGCTCTCTGAGTGGAAGGAGTGACTCCTTGCTTGCTGCCCACGGGGGTGGGGACAGTTACCACGGTTCCTACACGAAGCCGGCATGGTCCGCCTTCCTGATGAAGCCCAATGTGGGATGGGCGACTAAGGCTACTCGAGAAGTATCCTTTCATGCAAATGGTAGAAGCAGTTGTTAGAATGGCAACTGTGTTTATTACCAAGTTGGAAAGCACAGATGGGAAATGGTGATAATTTGTTCAGAGACAGTGATCGTTTGGTGACCTGGGATTTAAGCTGCACTTTCAAGACTTGTCTTCCGATCTCGTTTTACTGGGAATAATGGGAAAGGGATGGGAAGTGTGCTGAGACCCTAAACACGCCCTGTGCCCAGGACTCCCAGTGATGGTGAGGCCAACTCTGCTGATGCTGGATGCTTTACACGTCCCTGAGGTTTACAGCCAGAGCCAGAGAAGAGTCCTGACCAAGTAGCTTCAGCATGGGGGGCTCTGCATAGGTGAGTCGTTTACATCTTATTCAGTTCAGAAGGTCAGACTACTCGTAAATTTATGCAGCATCCAAAGGAACACAAAGCTGAGCTCTCAATGACAGCATAGCAGTTGCCTGAGTGCTCTAAACAAAAACTTCTGGGTGGCTGTTTATGCTTTGATGAGTTGCAAAGAACTGACAGCCACCAGAAACTGAGACTTGTCAAACGAAAGAAAAGGTGGGCCTGTAACTTCTGCTGGTCCCCAGTTCTCTTCCACTTAGCTGAGAAGGGACCTCTTCTTTAATGATGGAGTAATAGATGATTGATATGACTGTACCCTGATTAGAAAAGGTTTCATTTTACTTGTGCATGTTACATGGAATTAGTTAAGGGTTGCACAGGAAAAGAAGTGAAGGACTATTGTTCGCAGTAAATTATAATGACAGCCTTCCTAACCACTGTGTATTTATTATGTAAGAAAAGAAAATGTCTGGTAAAATTCTGTATAGGTTAATAACACCTTCATAATATACTCCTTCTTTTCTATTGACTTGAATAGCCCTCCTACTGACTTTTAATGGATTATTAGAGTTAATTACATCAATTGCAATATAATTGATTCTTAAATACTATGTAGAAACCTCATACAATTATGGAAAAACAAAAGTTATCTAGACATCTCAAATCAAAAAAGATTTGGAATTCCTGCACATTTAATTTCTGATAATCACTAGTCAGTTTGGACATTAAGATTGCATGGTGTCTTGTTTTCTCTTTGCTAGGTTTTGACAGAATTGATAGTTTTACAACATTTAACTCAATATGCACGGAAATATAAGATTAAAGCTGTGAGTGCAATTTTTTTTTCTAAAAAAAGATCACTTCATGGCTTAAAAGCTGAAATGTGTTACCTGCCTAACATTGACAGAAACAAACTCAAGGGAAAATCGAAAGTGGATTTGATGCCGAGTTTTAGAAACTTCTTTTCCACGTATGCAAAGATTCCAACGGGTCTTAGGTTTGTTTCCCCAGAGCTCTAAAAATATGACACAGGGATGAATTGCCCAACGGGGCAAAAAAAATCTCTCCCATTTTATTATCTGGACAAAGTCTGTATGTTCTGATGTCAAAAGCACTAGGTGAAAGGTCCAACGTCATTAATGTCTGGTATTTGATGTCATCTAGATCAAAAGAAATCTGGAAAGAAATCTTGAATTCTGTTCAATTCAAGCTGATTTGGAGAATGAGCTTGTGGGTACTGACAGCCGTAGATGCGAGTTTTCTAAGGGACTCTTCTGCCTCAGATGAAGGTTTCCGGATCATTCTGAAATGTCAGTGACGCAGAGGACAGCTCACCACCATCCACTTAGCTTGAAGCTTGATGATTTATGTTGCCCGGATCTCAATGTTCTCTTCAGGAAAAGGAGAGAGGGAGGGAGAGAGAGGGGAGAGAGACTATAATTCCTACGCTATGGAACTCCTGACCTTGGCCCCTGGAGACTCCTGCCTACCGTAACTCTATCGACATGCGCCTGACGTGTGAATTAGGTCTGTCTGTCTCATCTTCTTACCGACATTGGAAGTTTCCAACCACAAGGACCATGCTGTATACACCTCTCTGTCCCCACAGCACATACTGCAGTTTCTTAGCATAGAATCGGCTATTGTTTACTTGATCGAGCAGCCGTTCAAAGGGAGCTGTTGCCATTTATTTGCTGAAGTCTTGATGTGATATACTAAGAATAATTATAATACATCCCATTTACTGTAATGGTTTAATTTTTAAATCATTGTACAATACATTGTTTTATTTTTGAAACTTTAATTGAGCTTTAAATCGGGTGAATTTGAATGTAAACATTCACCTAGCTTCTCCACAGAGATTTTTAATGGAACTGGAGCAGCCTCTTCTAAATTTCATTTGAGAGCTTTAGAAGCTTTTTTTTAATGAGTGGGGACATGTCCTAGCAGTTATCGAAACAATATATACATCTTAAGCCATTTCATACACAAAGTGTAGTGATAAAGTAATTAGGCAAAAAGATGAGAGTTCAGAAACAGACGGAGTATAGAGGAATATTACAGATAATACGGAGCTGCTTCAGACTGGTGGCTAAAGGGTTGACGGTTGGTAAATGGTACAGAGACAACCAGCTATTCGTTTGAACTCATATCACACACAAGTAAGTTTCAGATGGAATAAAGCTCTAAACATAAGAATCAAATCTATACAAGTGTTACAAGAAAATATGAATGAGCCTTTAAAAAAAAATCTTGGGGCTGGAGGTCTTTGTAAACAAGATGAGAAAATCCAGAGGCCATTAAGGGAAACTATCCCTTTAGTAAAACAATCATCAAAAAGTTAAAAGGGAAGCAACAGATTGGGACAAAATATTTGGATTATACATTACAGAAAAAGAGTTACTATTCATTATTCATAGAATGACTGCAAGTTAACGAGAAAAATATAACTAACTTGCTTTAAGAAGTGAGCAAAAGATATAAAATAAACAGTTCTCGGAGGGAATGCAAATAGCTAGGGAACGTCTGCATCTGAAAAATAGGCTCAATCTCATTCGTGGTAAATGAAATGTAAAATAAAGGAATGAAGTCGTCATTTTCTACCTGTCAGATTGGGAAAAAGATTAAGGGAATTGGATATCGAATGAGTATTTTGTGTAGACTGTCAAAGACAGTGTCATTAACATGTTGTCAGGTGCAAAAAACAATTTGTAGAACATGGTACATTACATCGTATCATTTTTTGCACTAGATTTAAAAATATGTAAATAAGAGATATTTTAATAATTATGTAATCATTATAAGGATGTGACCTAGCTATCCTCTCTTGGGATAGTAATAAGACTGATAGAAATACACTTCTTTGTTCCTTTGATTCCTTTTTGGCTGGAAAACATTTTTTAAAAAATCATGCTGAATAACTGATCTTTAGGAGGTGGTTATAAGTAGTTCAGGGGGTTTTGTTGAGTCAGTTATATAAATACAGTGCAGTGTTTTATGGAATCTCAGTCAAATTCCATAAAACAGATTCTGATCAAATTCTTTAATCAGTCTTACTGAGTTGAGTGAACTGAAGAAGGTTCTGGTCTTTCACTGTGGTTTCATGGTATCTTGCTCCATCTTTAAATTCCCAAGGTTTGTGCACGGGCTGTTTGCACACCCGCTTCCTCTGTGAACTGCACTTGCTCTGTGTAACAGCCACACACACCCCCACAGGCCCCTACGCACCCTGAGTGTTAGCTAAATCACAGCATCCTGGAGTCTAGGCCATCAGCCGGGTTAAACAAGTCAGTGTAAATAAAGTCTCATGATTAATTTGAACCTGCTTCCAAATTGTTCGTTAGCGAGTGGCTAACAAGTTCAGACCTTTGGTCATATGGATCTTTAAGGAAAGCTTTTTGCCCCATTCCAATGACTTCCTGTTCATGGGAAAATGAGAGGAAATGAACCTCTAACAGGAGGATGGACCCGCCCTTTTCCAGTCGTGTGGCTGATTTGTCAGGTGTGATATTGGCACCTGGTGGCTTGTGTTGGCTTCCTGCCCACCCAGGCTGGGGAAGTATCCAAATACTTGTAATAGGCGGTAGAAGACTTCAAAGCCATTTGTAAGAGAAAAGGATATTGTCATTAAATAGCTTAATGGTGAATACTCCCAATCATTTGGTGATGTCGAGATAAAAGGAAAATTTTAAAAACACATTATCTAAAGTTTTCTCTGATGTATCATATGACCTGTGGAAACAAAGAGATGTACTGCAGTTTATTTAGTAATACTATATATTCAAGGATATATTATATGTTTATTCATTGACTGTTTAATTTCCTTGTTTTTGTGAGATTAGCAAAGGTACAAATAATTTAGATGAAGATTATGAATTATTTTTTAAGAATATAATTCTTCTCACTCAAACTCACCTTTAAATAGATATTCTCTTTGTGTCTGCTGATGGAACTGCCCCCCTTGAACCGAAAGAGAGAACTACAGTAATATTGAGTTGATCTGATAAATGCAAAGGGACAATATGGGTTTTCCGAATTCATTAGGAATTTTGGATGGGCACAGCTGGTTTAGTTCCATACCTCTCAATTTTCAGCAAGAAATAATTACTGCCTTTTGAACAATGATATAGTTAATTGGCCAGCAATTCAAGGTAAATTTGTCCATGAATGGGGATTATCCAAACTATAATCAGTGGTCATTAAACCATAATAAATTCTACATAACAATGAAACTTCTTTTGGTTTTTATGATTAATGTAAGCTGTATTGGCTTAGTGTGTTCAAACCTCCCATGGCGGACTCACCATTCGCCAGCATGGAAAACAAGACTGATCACGTTTTGTGACCCTATATATTCATGTTGCTATCACCTGTGAACTTCAATCAATTAGTTTTTTCTGCCAAATGATAGTAGATCATGTCAGTATTTACTGACATTTTATTGGCATAACACAATATCAGAAAGATTTTATTAACTGAATAGATATTTGTTGAAAACTCTTCTATTGAAGGCTATATCCAATTGGATTTGCTCTGATGCAGGCTGACTCCCATAGGGGACTGCAAGGACATGTTGTAGAGGGGTCTCTCAACTCTAAGAGTTTATCACACAGTGACTCAAGTTTTCAGAAGCCACGCGATCTTGTACAATCTACCTGGATGGCAAATGTGAAAATGCACGAATGATTAGAAAGAATATGTTGTGTGATGTGAACTGTAAGTGAAGTAGGAGTTGAGTAAAAGAGAGATCAGTGTGGATTGAAATGACCCTCAAGGAGGAGATTAGTTAGCTCAATGTTAAGCATGAATGGTATTCAGACAATCATGGATGTGCTATGTTTGTGGGAATGGGGAAGGAGCAGAGAGCAAGGAGGGCTCTGGGGGAGCCTCAGATGACCACAGCTGTGGTCTCAGTTTCCCACGGGAAGATGGGTCAAGTGGCAATTCTACAAAAGGTCTAAGGAGCTCAGCGGAGGAATTTAGGTTCTCGAAGTGTGGGGTAGGATAAGGTGATTTAAATAGCAATATAGGAAGGTTTTTCTTGCAGTTATGACTACAACAGGGAGAGGCTGTGGTGGTGGGAGGGAGATTTGTTAGCAGGTGCTTGTGGGAGACAGAATAAGACAGCCATGGAGGGTGATGATGGAAATGGATGGATAGCAAGAGATGAATTCAAGGGACATGTTGAAGGAAGGAAGAATGGTACTAAATGGAGTTGAATATGGTGGTTAGGGGAGGAAAAAGAAGGCCAAGAAAATCCCCAAATTTCTATCCTAGAAAGCTGGATGGTTGCTAACACCACTATCTCTTGACAAAGGCAAATGATAGCGAAGAGCTCTATTTTCAGAAAGGCCAAATCTGGCATCAGTTGGGAAGTCAGGTAGAACCAAGTGGATACGTGAGACTAGAGAGTAGCCAGGGGCCAAGAGAAGACACGAAGCCCTGATAAGTAACCGTTACTCAGCAGCCATAAATCCAAACTGCACAGCTGGATTTCAAGGCCCCTGCCGTCTGGCCCCACACTGCTCACTCACACCCATCTCCAGCTGCCCTTCGTTTGCACCCCTCCTCCTGGGCCAGTCACTCAGCAAACTCTGCTCTTGTTCCCTTTCTGGCTGGAGTTTTGCTGTTTTCTTTGCCCAGAGCTCTCTCTTGATTTCTGGTAACTAACATCTCTCCATGTGTCAGGGCCAGCGCAGGTCTTCTTGCAACATAAAAAAGGACTGGTCCACACCCTTCTCTTTTCAGCTCCCGAAGCACTGATTGTGCTACTATATTAGCACCCAATCATGATAAGTTCATGTTACTTAATCAGGCCAAACATAGATGTCTTCTTTGTTTGGGTAGTAAAACTACAGGTGCCTTGAGGGTAACGATCCATGGTCATCTTGCATCAGTTAGGAATACTATTTGACTGCTCCTAACAGTGGTTTCTAAAGCTGCGAGTTGTACTTCTCTCCTATTATGAGAAATATAGAAGCAGGCAGTGCAAAGCGGATCAGGCCTGTCTTTGTAAGAGAGACCAGGCCTCCTTGGCCTTTCTGCTCAGCCCTCTTGGCTGAGGATTCATCGGTTCAGCCCACTGACTCACTTCAAGGGCACAGAGGTGTCTGTGTTCCAGTCGGAGAGAAACGGAAAGACAAAGGGAAAGCAGGCCTGCTCCCAGGAAGCTCCAGCCATGGCCTCCACTGAGGTTTCTGGGGTCCCAGGGTGTTCCTGTTTGCGTGAAATGCTGCTACTACGGCATTGTAGTGGAGCACGCTGCTCTCTGCACCCAGTCTGTGCTGCCCTCTCTAGTAAAGAGACGGACTAATGGTACTTTGTAGGAAACTAGGCATCTCTGCGCTCTGTCCCTTTCTGTTTGTCTGCCTCTGCGAGTATATATCCACACATGTATATATATTACATATATAATAGGCATACATGGTTGTCTGGGGGAGAATTGGTTCTAGAACTCCCCTCCCGTGGATCCCAAAATCCCAGGATGTTCAAGTCTCATATAGAAAATGCTGTATGGTGCTTGCGTCTAACTTCCACATCCCCTCATACGATTTAGAGCAGCTCCAGATTACTTACAATAATTACCAAAATGGAAATGCCATGTAAATGTATGTTATCCGGTATTATTTAGAGAATATTGACAAAAAAAGTCTGTGCACATTCATTACACATGCAATTTCTCCTTTGAATAATTTCAGTCCAGGCTTGGTAGAATCCTCAGATGTAAAACCTCTGGATGGAGGACTGACTGTATTTTTCATATTTTGTCCAGATCTTGTATATATATATTAGGTTTGTATATATGTGTGTTATATATAATATATGTAGAGAAACAGACAGATTATGCTATCTCTGTATACGTCTCTCTACATAGATATACAGGGATTCTCTGTCTCTATTTGATCAAGAATGTATATATGTACATACACATGAACAATACATTGTTCAAAATAAGCAAACTCAAAGACTGCAACACCATATTAACCATCATGTTAATTATCATGACTATTATGGTCATTAGTGGAGAGTTTTTACATAAGTAACTATTGCTACAGTGTGTATAAAATAGAGCCAAGTTTTCTCTACTGTTACAGCAGCTTTTTTCCCTATTGTCCGTAGTCAGCATTACTGTTGACAGGAATCTCTGAAAACATTTTTCTTAGAGTACTGAACCAGTGATTTGGGGGTTAGTCTCCCCTCTGCTCCCTTTGACCTCCACGATTCAAGTAGTGAGCCTCAAATAGTGTCTGTGGCACAAATTTGTATCTTAGCCTTGCTGCCAGCGCAGATGAGAAGAGGAAGGCAGTGGTGAGGGTGCTGCCTCCTGCCCACGGCCATTGCATGAGGGTCCTGGAGCTACACAGGCCTGACCGGAGCCCTGTTAGCCAGGCCAACAGATTTGTGAGAGTCAGCTTTTCTTTACTATCACAGATACCTGAGATGACCAACTTCTAAAGGCAAAGGTTTTCTTTAGGCTTACAATTTCAGTGGATTCAGTCCATGGTTGCTTGGCCATGTTGCTTTGGGCCTGTGGCAAGGCAGACATCATGGCAGGGAGCACAGGTGGAGCAACCCACTGCCTCATGGCCAAGAAGAGAAAGAGAGGAAGAGACCAGGGTCCCATGATCTCTATTGAGACCAGAAGATGTCCCTCCAGGTGCCATCTCTTAAGGACTCCATCACCTCTGGTTGGTAGCACACAAGATCAGTCACAGACCCCAGTTGGAATCCTTGGATTACTCTGCTGGGAAGAGGCGACATTTCCTTGCAGGGCTATTTCCTACGTACTCCTTCTATTATTTAAATTCGGCCAATGCAATTATGTCCTGGTAGTAAAACAACCAAAATGATATGAAGAACAGTTTTCTATATCATCTTGCTACACATCATTGCCTTTAAGGTGGCACTTGAGCTTCTAATTTCCCAGGACATTCTCACTCAGGGCTTAGGCACATCTTGCTCTTCTGCTTGGTGGAGTGTAGGACAAGCAGTTTCGCGCCAGCACCACATGTGATCTAGCAACCTAAGCATTACGGTGGCGACAGGAGAGGGTCTGCTTACAGCCATTATGGTGACAATAAGGCTTAGGATGGTTAAGAGTGGTAGTGTGGACCAAAGGCTGTGAAACAGTTAAAGCCAATCAACATTAATCGGAATTTCCTTGTTTGTTTTCTTTTGAAAGCTTCAAGTTATCCAAATGGAGTGTTAATTTAAAAAAAAAGTGTTTTCTTGGGAGAAGACAATATTTTGAAATGTTTTTAATTTATGAGAGCTTGTTTCCTTCAGTCTCCCAGTACTGCATGAGGTTGAACAAATGTTAGCTGCAACTAATTAATTAAGTTTGCAGAAAGTAGCAGCAGGGGACTGGAAACTTGAAGTGGAAGTGAGCATTTTGAGTGTAAACATGCTGCCTGCCTGAGAGACTATATCTGGATCGAGTGGTTGCCGAGTTATCCAAAGAAATGCAGCGTCTCTGGGAGAATCAGGCTTGGCAGGGAGGAAAAGAACCAGGTCGCTTGCTGGCACATCTAAGTATTTGTTTCAGGGGTGCACATCGTGTTTTCCGCTCATTTTGGCCAGGTGCTGTTCTTCTACTGCCCTCTCTGAGCATGATGATGGTGCCACAGCCTTGCCCTCCGAAGAAAGGGAATTCAGGTTTGTCAAGTGCCTTTTCTGTGTCAGGCTCTTTACGTAAGTCATCTCTTTCTGTGGCATGGATGTCATTCTCCCATTTTCACACACAAGGGCTGTAAGACTCAGAGAACTGAGGAGCTCACGCAGGATCAATTCTGGGCAATAGAACGGGGATGAGAGCCCAGGCTAGTCTGACACCGGAGCTCTCTCACCTTCGCCCGTGTGCAGGGTCGGGAAGGAAGCCCTGGTGTCCTCCTGCCTGTTCTCCCTTCTGCCCAGGGGAAAGGATGGTCCGGGAAAAGAGGCCTGGAGCCACAGAACACAAAAGTGATCCTCAGATCTGAAAGTGACCAACAGATCATGCTTTGGAAATTTCAGTTTAGGGAGATTCCTGAATGCGATTCCTTGAACTAAGGCCCTTATTGTCCTCTGATTATGCTGGACTGGTCATAGTCCTCTTAAGAATTTGAATCCAGTTGTCATATCAACAAAAGATGAGGGGTCTAACGGCAGAAACTGAAGCCAAAAGGGTTACGATGTGGACCAGGGGCCAAGACATCACAATGGATCAAAGGACCCGGAGGTTGTGAGTTGAGCAGCCAGGACTAATCAGAGGAGACTGCTCCTACAGAAGGAGGCAAGAGCAGTGTATGGAGAGAAGCAAGCATGAAGGCATGTGGTGCGGTCAGCTCCCAGGCCTTGCACTGTCTGGGTGTCCAAGGTCTTTGTGTTCCAGTCACGAGGCAAGGCATGTTGATCTGGCCACCACGTGCCTACCACTGCGGTTTCATCATCTTGCTCTTTGCCCTGCCAGTGCTGAGCATTATTCTATATAGATTAGAGACCTGTGGAAGAAATGTGTTAGAAATCCAATAGGCCAATTCACAGTTTACACCAAATAGACAGATAGATACTGAACAATTCTGGAACATCTGAGAAGAATTGCACACAATCTTCTTCTTAGAGATTAAGTAAAACAAATACAGATCATCAGTCCTTCACTGCGTTTATCAGAGCTATGACTGGTAAAAATTATTAATGCAAAAATACGAATGGCTACATCTAAAACTGTAATTGGTGAAATAAATGATGTTGGCGTTTAAAACTGGACTGCGACATGTAAGCTTGGCAAAGTTTAGATACGCAAAATTTAAGTGGATAAAACTAAATTTGCTCACCTGAAACCTCTGTGGTCCCAGATGAAAACTGACAAGGCCAGATATCATGAGCAGTGAAATTTCATATGGTCAAAAATGCTGATCAACGAATCAAATCTCGGCTGCAAATTTATATCAGAAAGTCAAATTAAATGAACATATTGCCAATAAAATAAGAATGATGAAAAATACTGGGAGATGCTTGACTATTGTGTAGAGAAAATTATTTGTAGACTGATTTGGACTAATGGAAACTTCTAAGTAGTGGTTTACAGTGGGCTCTTTGTTCCTGCTGTAAGAAATAGAAACAGTTGGATAAATTACAAAAAATATAATGTTGAAATGTCAAAGAGGTAGGAAGCACAGGTGTTAGATAACTTACGGTTCCAGAGGGAAGGTCTCTTCCCACACAATCTGAGGTCACTGGCATTTTCTTTTCCAGGGACAATGGCAAGCTGGTCACAGAATGGGAATCAGTCATGTTCGACCCAGACAGAGGGACTCCACGGGGGACAGACATACCTGAAAAGGATGTAGGAGAGCTGGGACCTGGAGGGCTCCAGGCATCTTAGTGGGTCCCTCAAAGGATACTCACTGATGGCTGAGGGTGGGTGCTGAGCCTGAAGGTTGTGCTGGAGAAGCAGAATGGAGAGTCTGGCTGCATTAGAGGGCTTGGCGAGCCTCCAGGTGGAAGCGCCTACAACAAACATACAACCATCCTTGAGACCTTTAACTACAGGGTGCACAGCCCCTAACTGCAGTCTAGCGCCAAGTTAGTCAATGTTTGATTGGACCAAGGTGATAGACGGTCCCTCAGCCTGTCTGTCTGGTAGAGGAAAGCAGAAATAATATTTCTGTGGGAAGTTAACAAAAACTTAAACCTCTAGGATTCGTTGACACATAGTGTTCACCATATAATAAAGTGTTAAGTGACGAAGTGAAACATGATGAGAAAAAATCACAAGAAAAAGCAAGCAATAAATGAAACTCATGGATAATCCAGATGTTTTAGTTAATTCATGGGGGAAAAATCTATTATAGATATGTTAAATAGAATGCAGGACAATAATATAAGTAGGTTAAATAAAATGGAGGGGAAATACACAGAAGAGATAAGATGGGAAGTCAACAGATAATTCGAATCTGTGTAAAACAGTCAATCAGATATTACATACCTAAAGTTATGATGCGTGATATAAAAATTCTCTGGACAAACTTGACAGGAGGCTTTCCTGGCTATAGCACAAGATGGGGTTAGTATATCAGGCCCCCCAAAATAGCCAAACTGAGTCACAGAAAGAAAAATAAAATTGGAACAACCGAGCAGAGCAAAAAGAAATACATGAAACAGAAAAATGTTTTAACATGTGTATAACTGGATTTATAGAAGGACAAGAGAGAGATAGTGAGAGAACAGGAATATTTGAAGAGATAATTATTGAATACTTTCCAAAAATAGATGTACGACATCAATCCATATGTCTGAGAAGCTCAGTCATCTCTGAAGCAAGATAAATACAAAGAAAACCACACTTAGCTTCATCATAGCCAAAGTGCTGAAAACTGGAGCTCCATTGAACTGATTGAGTGCGCGCTGGGAGCGTCCCTCTTCAATCAAAAAGATATCGATGTCAATGGAACCGTTTACCTTCGCAGGTATAAAGTCAATGTGTTCTTGAGGGCAAATTGGAGAAGGGAAACCAAACCAGACACAAGCGGTATGGCCAAGGTTTCATCTTTTCCTCGGCAAGAGTGAGTTGCTCTTTGCTAACCGAAGCCCTCCTCTAGGTATCCCTACCTTTCCAAGCCTCCTCTTCCCCCACTGATCATTCCAGCCCTTGCGCTGCAGGTGGGGCTTTTACCTCGGCCCTTTTGCTTGCTATCTCTGATGCTGGCACTGATAAATCTTCAAAGCTGTGTTTCTCTGGCCGTTACTCTTTCACCAAAGGAGCGAGCAACCTGTGAGCTCCTGGTGAGACAATCAGTTTGGTTTCTGACCCCGAAAAGCAAGATTCTGCACCAATCGCTTGCAATCACTTTTGTCTTCGGGATCTATAACTATAGCAGAGTAGGCAGCCAAGAAAGAACAGTGCAATGTCTTGTGCTTGCTTTTCTTGATTTGCTCAAGTGATTTTTAAAACAGACCCACACATAAATATTACCAAATAGATTGTCTCAAACCCAGAGACAGATAGTGGAAGCACATGAAAACATGTGGAGCTTGACAGATTTCCACTGGCGTCCTATCTTTTGTGCAGAAGCAGGGGCAGCCATGTTTTGTCTGGTTCGGATATATGTCGGTGCCTATGTTGTTACTGGCTATGTATCGTAAGGCTCTTTTACCTACGCTTTCTTTTCCTTATCTAGTTCTGGAGCTAATACTGGTAAAGCTTGGTACTACATCAGAATCCTCATAACCTATCCCAAAGGCAGGATGGAGTTGTGGTGAGCTGCTCAAATCTGGGGTCAAGTGCGTACACTCCACATGCAGAAACCGCCCTCATTACTCCATTTCTCCTACTGGGCCTGGAGGGTGTTGCTACAACTGTGACCTTTTCATCTGGGGTCCTTGCAGGCCCTTGCCACTCCCTCTCCTCGGAGACACCCCTGATCTGGTATCCCTTGATGTCACCTGTGATTCAGTTCGATATAGTATGAGAAACTTTTATTCACTCACTACTTCCTTTAGTGAGTTTTTATCAACCACTTACTATGCGTATGTGTCTGATATCATGCTTGATGAATAAAGCAATATAACCCTGTCCTCAGAGAGTTTATAGTCTAATGGGGAAGCAAGACATTAAACAAACAGGCAAATAAATAGCTAATTACAAGCTGTGACAAGTACTATGAAGGCTGAGAACAAAGTTTGAAGAAGAAATAGCACACAGGATCTAATTTAGACTGAGTTGAGGTCTCAGAAGGCTTTCTAGAAGCAGCCAAGTGAAAACTAGGGAGAAATAGTCCAGGTGGGCAGGCTCTGAGGTAGCCTTGAATGTGGGCTTCTTGAGGATATCAGGAGTGGCCACTGAGGCTGCAGTGACTGGCTGACTGCGTTAGTTTCCTGCAGCTTGCTTCCATACTTAATTATATCCAACTTAGAGGCTGAGAACAATGAAAATTATTTTCTAATCGATCTGGAGATGAAAAGTCTGAAATCAGAAACTCTGGGCTGAAATCCAAGTGTTGACAGACCTTAGGAGGGAATCCATGCCATGCCTCTTCCAGCTTCTGGTGGCTGCTAACATTCTTTGACTTGTTGCCACAGCCCTGTAGTCTCTGAGGCCCACATCTTCAAATCTCAGCGTGCACCACCTTCGTATCATGTTTCCCGGTGTGCGTTACACATCCTTCTGCCGCTCTTTAGAAAGGGCATCTGTGAGTGCAGGCAGAGCTCACCAGCGTGACGCAGGACGATTTCCCTGTCTCAGTTTGTTTCTGCCCTGTAAGGTAACACTATAGGTTTTTGAGACCAGGACCCGATGTCTTTGGGGACCATTATTCTGTGCCCCGTAATGGCTTGCATTAGCCCCAGAAGAACTTTTGGCAATGTAAAGCCCAGGCTCTACCCCAGATCAGTGAAATCAGAATCCAGGGCTTAGGCTTGGGCATGGGTGTTTTCAAAAGCTACTTTTAAGAGGTGACTGTCATGCATATGTAGGGCTGAAACCGCCAGACTTGCAGAGTGGGGTGGAGGCAGTTGTGTGGCAGGGGCCTGCCTGGACACTTCTGCTGCCTCTTCAGACGTCTTGGGTATCAAACAGCGCGGTCTGCTCCGAACTGCTTCGAGATCCGCTTCCTTCAGCTTCGTGGTCCCACCTTCCCCTACCCTCGCTCCTCCTCCTCCACTGAGCTGAGGCTCAAGTCCTGATGCGTGGGACACCTGTGTCCATTCAAGTTATGAGGACCGTATATAGTGCTAATAGGTTCATGGAGATCAAACTTAGCCGGCCTCCTACAAACAAACATAGAGTCGACTGCCCTGGAAATGTAAGTGAAAGCCTACAGAACACGCACTAATATACCGTTGGAAAATTTTTTATTAAAAATTTAACTTGAGTATGAACTACAAACCAACCTTAGAGGCAGACTCTGAATTTGGAAAACATGCCACCACTTGTTTTAATCATGAAGGAGGCTATTTTCTTTTCTTGCTGTTTCTACTTATCTATGAAAATATTGTGATGTTTTTCAATGACTGTATTATGGAGGAAATAGATATTTGGCCAATTAAGATCCCCGTGGTTATCAGTAGCTTTGGCCCTAAAAACAGGCCTAGTCTCGTAACTACTGGCCTGTTGTGGGGCGGCTATACGGATGGTGGTGGATTTGCTGAGAATGTGATAATCTGAGGAAAACAGCCAATTTATCGATCCTCGGTAGCTATTTGCTCAGGGAAATTCCCAATCCCACTGAGCCATCAGGGATTACCCTGAGGGCAGCCATCTTTGTTTTCCCAGACCATGCATGTTTTTGGGGGGAGGTAAAGATGCAATTACCTCCCTTTGAGGGCTGGAGTCTTTTCCTGGTCAGACTATTAGTAGGTTCCACCCAGGAGGGAATATTGGTAACACCTGGGAAGTGTGGGTGACATTTTTAAATTCTGGGGGATTTTAACTGGAAGTTCTTTGCAGATGGGTCCAAGGTCTACATCACAGCATCCTCTGGCGCTGTGTAATATCATCCCAGCACAGTGCCCTGTTTTTTGGTACTCCTTGTTATTGACCATCACCTTAGCTGGGGCAGGACATCAGGAAAAATTTTATAAAACAGGGCGCTTCTTCAGGAGAGTCTTACCACTTTCCTTCTGCTTCCCCCCACATAGTTACCATCTTCTTGCTTCTAGAATTACTTGCTTGTGATAATTTCACATCTGAGGGTGCCTGCTTTCTAGTGAGCCCCCTTTGGGTACTCTTAATTAGAGAGGCTGGGTGGTGGGTGGCACTCTTTTCCGGAACCGGAGTGCCAAGCCTGCTCAGATGCTCAAAAAGATTTGAAGGAAGTCTGCACTTCCTTTCAGTGGCCTTCTTCAGATCGCTCAACTGGACACATCTTTCCTCTTCCAAAATGGCAGCCACAGGCCTTAGCCAGAGCGTGGCTTTCCTCTTGATTCACCTGTGAGACACATGGTAATCACTCACAGTTTTTCCCTTCTAATAAGTTCTGGCTGGTGTTCCCAGAGAGCTCTTTCTTATAGAAGTGGTTCGATTCTTTTTGTCACTGACAAAATGATGAACTTCAGAGTAGTCGCCCAGGGGGAAAGGAAGAAAGGATGAGGCTAAGATATCTGGAAGCAGCAGGGCCCTGCAGCTCAATTTCTCCTCTTTTCTCCGAAGAGCCGGAAGAGCGGCAATGGCCAAGGCATTGGCATGCAAATACTTGCAAAGTGGAAATGGATACATTTCCCCAGCTCCTCATGCCTGGCCTCGGAGGACAGCCTGCCAACCGTGCATGCGTGTTGGTTTGGCATGCAGACAAATGTCCCCTGGAGCATAGACTGAAACCACCAAACTGATATCACACGGGACTCCGGCCAAGCCCTGACCTTGCTCTCTGTAGGTGAGCGGCTGTGGAATTAACCTGAGATGGTCTCCTCTGCTCCTGCCTGGTTGCTGGCCCAGGTTTTGTTTTTTGGTTTTGTTTTGTTTTTAATGCCACATTTGAACATTATTGCTCTCCCACTCTGCTGGTATCTACTAGCCACAAAATCACTCTCCTTGTTTTGTCTTACGAACAATGAGTAGCTACATAAAAACAATGGACAGCTACATACAATTCCATCTTGCCCCAGTCTTCTTGCCCTTGAGAGGGAAGGGCCGCCAAAGGACTGCTTCACAATCATGCCCAGGTGGCAGGGCCCAGGGTCTGGCACGGTGGGTCTGCTCCTTGTGCACCCTCCTCTTCTGCATTTCCCCTGGCGGTCCAACTCTTCCATCCCCCTTCTTTGTTTCCAACCCTCGTTTATTCAGAGCTTCCAATAGTCTAAGTTTTACATGAATTCAGGGCTTTAATTTAGCATGTGGGGTGCTGGCTCTTCCAGCAAGCTGCTTTGGTCATTATTTCCAACTTGAAGAATAAAGAGGCAGCAGGGTGCAGTGGGAAGAGTTGGGGCCAAAGCCAGAAGGCCTTGGGGACTGCTCTGAGCTCTGCTTCTAACCGGCAGTGGGGCTCTGGCCAGAACACACGCTAGCCGTGGGCCTCAGTTTCCTCGCTGACGGGATGAGGAGTTTGAAAAGGCTAGTATCATCTTGTCGTTCTAGAGCTCACTGGGCTGCAAGATCAATACAGGCTTGTTCCAGTCTCACTTTCCCTTTTGCTTTTCAAAATCTTTATTGTTTAAATGAATGAATGAGGAGTTGTGAGAAGAGTCCCTAAGCTAGATTTCTCAAATGTCCAATAATGAAATCTGTTTTTCAAACATCAGTAGCCAGAGGCTTAGAGCCTAGAAATAAAATTCCACCCCCATCTTAAAGCAGGGAACACAGTTTCCCACCAGGATAAGGAAGTGATCCCAGGGGTACTGCCATTTTTTAGCATCCCGTTTCTGTACTGTAGCATAAGCATCAGTGATTGCTCAAGTAAAGCTGCACTTTTGGAGGGAAAAGGTTAAAGTTGGCTACTGATATTCATCAGGACATGGATATTTAATCTTTAATCTCTTGTTCTAGGCCCCTACTTTGGATCAACTCATTATCCCGAATAAGCGATGTGTCATTCCCATTATTTATGTTTCACTGCGGCCAAAGTGTCCGGGCCTCATTTTAGTAAGCACCATTCATTTCGACCCATTCAGTATTAATCTCCCTGCTAGCATCTCTCCTGTTCTGTGTGCTGTCCCCTATTTGCTTTTATGTTTTCTGCAGAGTGTTCATAAAAGGATAATCTTTTACAAAGCAGACAGAATTTGTGTGTATAAACTGCTCTGTTTGAATGCCTCATTGATATACCATCTAAAAACTGAAGTGTTCAGCAAGATTAGCAAAGCCCCAAGCTACTGAGCTGGGGGAAAACATGAGAACCGGTCCCTGCTCTACAGGAGGCAGAGGTGACAAAGATACCTTCACTTTGCACTAACAGCAAAAGTGGAGCCATTGCCCAGCCAGGCCCCCACTGGCCTGGTTGCCAGGAAATAGCAGGGGTGCAAAGCAAGCTGCTCTGAGCTCACGGGCCTGGGAGGTGAGGAGAGCAGTGGCCCTGGGATTATTTGCTGGGATTTTCTTGCTATATGTTGTGGCCTCTGCGCTTAATTCACAGTAAGTCCCTGTTTTGGCAAAGCCCACTTAAACTTTCACAAAGCACCCACATGTCATGGCCCAGTTGCTCCTGGAGGTTAAATCACTGCGTCATTTTGGGCTGCTCCATAGAAAAGGCAGTAGGGAGCAAGAAGGGACCCAAAGGAGGGGGACAGTTTCTTCCTGCCTCCTCCATCTCTCTGTCCAGCGTCCGGGATCGCAGCCAGACAGCACCTTGCAGAGGGGAGGTAGAGACCACTGCTTTTTCACAATGGGCAGAGAAGTTCCTTTGTGGAATTTTGCATAGCATGGGGTCCCAAATGTGCCATCGTGAAAAGCCTTAACAGATGGACTCTGAGAGTAGGAATACGTTCAAGAAAAAATTTTTTAAAAAAACAGTAGAAAGGGGTTGCAAGTCTGGCCACCAAGAGAGCTGAGCGCAGGAAGCCGCGCCGAGCAAACGCTTTGTACCTTAGATGGGGCGAGTTCAGCTGGTAGAAATTCACAGAGCATCTGAAACACAAACTGTGCTCGGGTTTATAGTTGGCAAAGCTGTGGGGAAAACATCCCAAGATGCACAGTGCCAAGAATTATACGTGCCTTCAAAGAGTACTTTTTCCAACGAATTGATCACTTTGATTACTCAATAGCAAGGCTTGTTATTTTCTGAGGGGTACCCTGTGCATACATGAGAGTTTCTGCTTACGTTTCCACATTTAGCAGGGAAAAGCTCAAAGCAGACATGTGGTCATGTCATTGTAATGGCACAGACCCTCAGATACCAAGGGCCTGCCAAATCTCTTCTGAAGATCTAAGCTACAGAAACACTCGGGATTCATCCGTCAAGACTCTATCAACAAAAAGCAGGATCTGGGAGGGTATTTTCGTGACAGGCCACGCCCACAGCCATTTAGGACCACGTTACCTAGGACAGTTGCCTTTGCCTGATGTGGCGTACCCACCAAGAAGAGGGCTGACAAACGTGGGAAGAACTGGAGTCCAGTTTCCTTGGGGTGCTTTGTGTGGCCTTCGGGAAAGATGGCAACCAGATGACACCTGGTCCTTACACTTGGCTGGAGAGCTGGCACTTGAGGGCGGGAGAAGGTGGTGAATTCTTACAGTCAGCCCGGTTGAGTGCAATGTCTACAAGAGCAAAATATGGAGCTCTTGTGCAGGAAGCAACCTCCCGACTGCAGGGAAAGCACAAGGTGGCTCCTTTTGCTTTGAAGAGGCACCTTCAAAATACATACAACAAGCTCCCCAGGCAGGGGCTGCTTAAACCGGCTTATAGCTCTTGATTTTAGCAGTGTCTTGCGAACCTTCTTTTATCTCCCATTCCTTTAAAAATTGTATACTTTTAATTCTTCCCCCCATCATGTTGTTTCTTCATCTCAGAGCATTTGGAGATCATAAAGCATACGAGACAAAAAATTCAATCAGTATTTACATTTTAAACATTTATTGCATTAAAAGACACGTTGCCATGAATCCTCCTCAAAATTCTCCTCCTCATTTTGAACACACTCATCCCGTTGTTCTTGCTGCTTTCTGAAGCGGCTCTAGAGTGCTCTTTTGTGAGCGTCTGTAGTTAGCGCTGCTGTGGCTGCCTTGAAGTCCCGAACCGACTCAAAATGTTTGCCACTCACGATCATTTCGACTTTGGGGCGGAGCCAGAGGCCACGTGGTGCCAGAGCCAGTGAACAAGGCGGACGAGGACGCAGCATAATGCTTCTGCAAGCTGCCTTTTCATTGGACGGGACTCGGCGGAGGCATTCACTGTATTTTTGATCACATGTCATAAAGTCCGTCATGGAACTGAATTTCCAGAACTGCTTCAGAAAGGGGCAAGAACCAGAGGATGCGTGTGTTTGAGGCGAGGGGGATTCATAGCAATACGTCTTCGACTATAACCAATTTTTAAAGAAATGTAAACATGTACTATGTACTTTGGTCACCCCTCCTACAGATGAGGTGAGTTTTGCTGCAAAGGCTTCCAATGCAGGTAGGTAAACAGAGTCCACCCAAGAATGTCCGCCACGCGGACGGCCAGGGACTGAGTCTCCTCCGCGTCATGAGAGGCTGCACGGAGCCCCGTGCTGAGAGGACGCCGGGTTCAGAGGGGCTCGGAGGGAACGAACGCCTTGACCAGCGAGATGTGACAGCAAAGGACACACGGAGAGGGGCAGGGAGGGGCCCTCGCGGGAGGCCCTGCTCGTCCTGGGTCTAGATCAGTTTCCCGACTGAGGCGCGACTGACCCGCCGCTCGGCTGACTCTTTGTCTCTGGGCGCTGCGCTGTGCACGGTGGGCTGACCTCTACCGCAGATGATAGCAGCTTCCCTGCCATTGTGACAACCCGAACTGTCTCTAGACGTTGCCAGATGTCCCCTAGGGGGTAAAATTGCCCCGGTTTTTAAGCCAGTGGTCTAAATAATCACCACAGAACTAAATACAGGGTAGGAAATGAGAAAGTTACAGGGGTGGAGGGATGCAGCGCTGCGGTCCCACGCTGTGTGGCAAGTGGAGGGTTCGCAGGGGCAGGGAAGAGATTCTCGTCTCTGCTGTGGCCCGCCAGGTGTGTGCTGGGCCACGTCTCCACACTTCTACCATCACATCTGTAACTGGACCAGGCCCTGGGGAGCAGCGCCATCGATCACATCAGGGTTAGGCTATCGATTACTGATTGTCAGATGGGCAGAACTCTGGGCCCTATTACCAAGGGTGGCGATGTTCTCCCTGCCGGAGATGTGCCTAGGCAAGGGTGGCCTCCTCAGGGCTGACTAGAAGGTGACATGGCCCAGAGGCAAGGGGACAGGAAGGAAGTGGCCAGGAATCTTAATGCGTTGCAGGATCTGGGGCAGGGGATGAGGAGAACTGGACTCGTTTTCATTGTAAACTTCCTTCACCAAGCTGAGTTGATTCACTATAAATTTGTTGACTTGATCAGAGTTTTAGTAAATAGTGAGCAGATACTAATATTTTGATGAAATACACCAGTGGCTTCAGGACATGTTCAAAGTGCCTAAATCAATTCGGGGTCATTTGGGGGGATGTGTGAAGTGGGGGGAAGGTCAGGGTTTGATTTTGAACTCCCCTTTCTCAAAAGTTCACAGATAATGAACGAGTCACCTTCTCCCTTGGACCAATGTCTGTAAAGAGGGGATAGTGTTTCCTGTCGAAAAGGTGGTCATGAAGGTTAAGCAGCATCTACATCTGTATCATCTAAGGAAACTGTATTTCTCACAATAAATCTCTATGTGCATGACTATGGAGGCTGATACCGGCTGAGGGCTAGAGCTGGTGAGCTGGAAATTCTGCAGAATCAATGTAAGTTCATGTCCAAAAGCCACCAGGTTTGAGAACCAGGAAGAGTCGATGCTTCGGGTCAAGTCTGAAGTCCCAGCGGGAAGGCAGTCACTCAGGAGGAGCCCCTTCTCTCACAGGAGAGGCAAGCTTTCACATGGATGGAGGCCTCCAGCCGGTGGGGTGAGGCCCACCCACACTGGGGAGAGTGCTCTGTTTTCCATTGTGCGTTGGTTTGAGTGTTAATCATGTCCAGAGCAGTGTTGGATGGCCCAGGCAAGTTGACACATAAACTTGGCCATCAGGAGCTTCAGTGTTCTTATCTGTGGACTGGGGGCAATAATAGTTCTTCAGGGGCTAATGAGAGGAACCCAACTCCACCCCTGAGTTAGTGAGAAGAGAGTATTTTCCATATATGCCATGATTATTCTTCTTGTCACTAAATGCCCTACAGACTCAGACTCAGTTGAAGGCCAAGGCCAGTGAGGGCCCTGGGGAGGGTGGCAAGTTCAGGGTCACAGAGGGTCCCTGCTTTGTAGGGTCCCACACCTGGCCTAATGCTGTGCTGTGAGTATCCCCAAATCCCTAGTACTGTTTGAACCACTCGCTCTGCCTTTACACTTTGCGGTAGGCCCGGAAAATGATGTCCCTGGTTCTGGAGTAAAGAATCAGGAGTCTGTTGTAAAAATGTTGTAACAATGTCCCAAAAGGTGTTTGTTCGCAGGCTTTCTGGGCCCCGGCACGTTTCAGGTTCCCTCCCCTCCCCCACTGCATTCCGCAGGCATGAAAATTGCCACAAGACATTCATTTTTAATGACGGGTTATGGGCTTCTTAGTAATATATCTCTGGGTATTAAGGTGTGGAGTCAGAGACTTAAAATGATTGATGTGTTCGCTCCGCACGAGGGGTCTCCCACACTTACCTAGCGCCAGATATCCACCGTGGAGATTTATGGGCGCTCTTGGCAGCCTAAGCGGCCATCAAATATTAATCAAAAATATGTAATAACTAATATATACTTAAAGAATTGAAGAAAATTAATATTCAAGGGAAGCATTCAGGGACCCATAAAAATAACAAATGCTAAAGGGACTCCATCAAGGTTGGCAGGTGTGGAACTCAGCCTGCTCTTCAGCCTGCTTCCGGAGTCGGGGTTGGCGGGCCACTCCGCAGAGCCGAACGAGCTGGAGCCACTTCGGCATCTAAAGAAAGGAGCAGACTCCTACCCCGGGACACCGCATGCCTTCCCTTCTTTCTTTTGTCTCTCTCATAGCACTAAGCACGGAGTTTGCAGCAGTTTTTGGCGTTTTAATTTTGAGACAGGGTTTCTCTAAATTGCAGAGCCTGGACTCACTCTGATCCTCCGGCGTCAGTCTCCAGGGTCCTGGAATTACGGGCTGCCCTGCTGTGGCCAAGTCTTCATGGGTTCTCTGCAGGCAGTTGCCTCAGGGCAGCCTGCCTTACTTCTCTTTCCCTCTTCAATACCTCGGACAGTGGCTGGCTGAAGTATTAGGCAGAACCACAGTCTATTTCTACTTTCACAGCTTACAAAGGGGGACCTGCCAGTTATTTCAGATGCTTTGATTTCATAAAAGCTGAATTAAAAATTATCGAACAAGCACATACTAGAACTTGTCTCTTTAGCAAAATTAAGATGAACTAATGATCTGAATGAACTGGTGATCTAATGAACTGAACGGTCACCCCGGAGCTGGTCGAGGAATTGCCTGTTGCTCCTGGTTTCCATTACTGGGACTTTGGTTGATGCTGCGGTCGGCAGTCAGAGTCCAGCTGCCTGCTGGGGACCCCTGACTTCATCTTTCTCAGTGCGCCGGGTCCTCGGGGGACCCCCGGGGGACTGAGTTCAATTGTTTCTGGGTGATTCTTCTGGCTGAGAATGTCCACAGTCCTATTCTCCCCATTGTGTTCCTGGTCTCTCTCTCTCTCTCTTTCCTGGTCTCTCTCTTCCCTCGGTTGTTCCTGAGGATCTTGGCAATGTTCAGGTACAGACAGAAGTTAAGTGATTTATTTATTTTTCAAATATTTTTAGGGAAAAGGAAGATAGATCTTTTGCAGAAGGAAGGGGACCAAGAGATGGAAGGAGGGGGAGGAGGGGAGAAGGAGATGAAGAAAAAGAATTAAGATGTGAACAGGCACCAACTCTGCGTGACGAATGTAATCATTATTATTGCAAACGTGTACTAACAGAAAAAACAAAAACTGAAAAAATATTTTTGATTTTTCAATTGACAAGAAGCGCATATTTATATTGGACATGAATTTCGATGCATGGAGGCATTGAGGAATGACTAAGTCAAGCCAAATACTGTATACATTACCTCACATACCAGTTTTGTATGTGTGTGTGAAAGAAACACTTGAAAATCTATTCTTTTAACAAATCGAATGACTTATGTGTGTCTGCAAAATTGAGATTGTTTAGCAGCCCAGCTCTGACTCGGGGCTGCCCAGCGTGGCTTCCGAGAGCCGTCCACGGGATGCGGCTGCTCTTGGGTCCTGGGAGACGTGTGCCGGGAGGGTGGCTCGCTTGGGTGCTGGACCACCGTGGCAGTCACTGGTCTCCGCTGTTATTGTGGAAAATCAGGAGCAGGGCCTGTCACTTGTCATCTGTTCTTCGAGTGTAACCAGCTTTCCTTCCAGGGGCCATTTGGTGAGGCTTGGAGAGATGGCTCTGGCTAAGTGACACCATCCGGATGGCGGGGTAAACAAGGGAGGCTGGAACGGCTGGCTTGGCTGGGCCTGTGCTTTCTGAGAGCCACAGAAAAGGTCTGCGGCGGAGCGGAGGGTGCAGCGCAGTCTGCAGGGACCTCGCCTGCGTCCCCTAGTCTCTCCTGTGCCGGACGGGGAGTAAATTCCAGAGCTCCTGAGCGCAGCCCGAGCGCAGCCTGAGGATGACTCTATACAGACACACTCGCCTTAGATTTCACAGGGAAATTTGGGCTGCTCCTGAAGTGCTGGGCACTTGCTCAATTTCCTCATTTTTACCCTCTCACTCTGGAGATGCAGACTCAGAGCAGCCCGAGGCTTGTCTTAGTGGCTGTGACTGGTACTGGCAGACCAGAAACTGAGAAGTGGATTGTCCACCTCCTAGGAACGTGCCCCTGCTACACGGTCACGCATCTGTGCCCACACTGACCCCTCTGTCCTTAGGTACCACTGCTTTACTCACAGCTGTTGTTCGAGGATTTAAAAAGACCTTTACTGCTGTATTGGATGGACGCTCTGGTTATGTAATGCAAGTTAATAACATTATGGTGGATGGATGCATCGAACAGCGGTGTAGATTTGTGGATAGAAAAGCGAGTCCTGGATTTCAGAAAGGTAGAGCTCAAATCCGAGCTCTTTCACTTACTCCTGGACTTGGCCAAGTTGCTCTCTGTGTCATTCTAGGGCTGAAGCTCCAAGAGTTGGTGTGATTAGTAACCGAGGCACATGAGATGGTTGGTACAGTCCCTGGCACAATCAGGCCTGCTGTGTTCAGACCTATTTTTATGTGTGTGTGTGCACACACATGCACGTGTGCACATATGTGTTACATTCGGGTACAAGCAGGTGAGGCAGGAGCACTGCAGACTTGGGGAGAGCTGCCTGGTTCTCTGGCTCAACTTACCTCGGCAGGCCTTCCCTGAGGTATAGCCTGCTGCCATGATCCTTAGTTTCCAGGAACATCTGTTGTACCGAAATAGGAAAGCGCTTGTCTGTCTGTAATAAGTTCTGGTGTTTTACATACTTTTGGTCCCCTCTCCAGCATCCTGCTGCCCAGGCATTGGTAAGAGTTCAAAGAGACAATTCCCACAGTGTGCCATACAGTGCACTTTATGTGCATCTATTTGCTTGGCACATATGCGGCACGTAGCAGTTGCTCAATAAACACCAGTGGTCATTTTTGTAATGTAGAACCCATTTCAAAGTTGTGTGAGAGGAAGAGAACAAGAGATCATCCATTTTACAAACAACCCTTTGTTAGCCTGGATGGCAAATTGATTCCCCGGCGTGCTCGCAACCATTTGGGAGGAATAGGAGGTTTGCTTTCCATTGTACAGATGGAGCAACCGAGAGACTGAAAAGTGACATCACCAGCAGGCGGTGACCTAAGGAGTCAGGGCCAGAACCACGTCTGGAGTACAGACTTCCTGGATCCTGACCCAGGTTCCCTTCTGCCGTGTGGCCATCCCAGGAAGCTGGGGGGACCAGGGAAGCGTCTGTTTCAAGCCTCTCTCTGCTGCCCTGGGAGTTTATTATCCATCCACTGAACATTGACCCCAAATACCCTGATTCTCGAGGAGACCACACACGATGTCCTGTGCAGACTTTTCCTCCTTTTCTTCTCAGGGCTTCGCTGGCAGATTAAAATTCAGTGGACCCCACTTTGCAAGAAGTCTGATAAAATATTCTCATCTCTATTGCAAACAATTTCTCCATCTGCCACTTGGCTGAACAGATCAGCCTCCAAAACTCTCTTGAGAGGCAAGCGATACCAGGCGGAGGAAGGAACAGGAGACAGCGCGGGTCTGTGTCCGGACACAGAGTCTACCTGGTCTGCAGTCTGATGGGCTCAATTAGTCGGCTCTCCAAGCAGCTGGTTTCTCTTCACTCACACAGTTAAATATAATGAAAACTACTTTGTCTATTACTTGGTACTGTGTAGATGCAGCTCTATAAATGCAGTGGAGTGATCTATAAGAGAAACAAATTCAGGGTTGGGCCTGGGCACAGGCGGGCTGCAGGAGGAAAGGGCTGGAGGACGCATGAAGTCAGATCAGAGAAGCAGGTCTGGGCAAGAACAGGCAACTGGTGGAAGACACAGCTCACCAAAGAAGGTGTTTATAGGATCTACTGTGTGTGAAGGACAGTGTTGGAATGAACACGGAGTGAAAAAGGCAGCATGTTCGATTTGCACTGGTGAGGGAAATGTTCCTCTCTCCACAGACGCCTACTCTGTAAGTGCCTGCCGTGCGCCCAGCACTTTGCTGGGGCCAGAAGATGTGCAGATCAGGAACCAGAGACGCGGGGCCTGACCTCACGGGACTCACCTCCTCCCGAGAGAGACCAGCAAGGAAAATGTGACCGTAGCATGGGATGAATCCTGAGTGGGGAGCAGAGAGGGCATGGAGATGGTGTAGGGGTGGGCAGGGTGGAGCAGGACGTGCCCTTGCCGACTACAGGGTCCTCTCTTGAGAGGTGGCCTTACTCAGATGTGTAAGAGCTAGGGAAGTACAGCATAGACTGAGGGAATTTGGAATGCAAAGATCTGAGCAGAGAAAGCTTTGCACATGCTAGAAACGATCTGCAGGACTGCATAGTGGGGAAGGAGGGTGACAAAGCCAAAACGGGGCTCTTCGATGGGCAATGGTGGGGATGGATGTGCACCGGTCTCTGAGGGGTGTGGGGTGACCAGGGGCTCTGACTGAGGGGTGAGAGGTGAGGCCCGAACAACATCAAGCTTCAGGGTTAAGAATTTGGGGAACATGGTGCTGTTTTCAGGGTGGGGAGCCCGAGGGAGGCGTGCCCTTGCGCGGTGTGGGTAGAGCCTTCCGTTTGGATGCTGCGAGTTTGGAAGCGATATCCGCACTGTGGGTATGTGGCTGGACATGCGGTTGGTCTTGAGCTCACAAAGAGGTCTGAGCTGAACCTGCAAATTCCTAATGAAGAAGAGCAAGGAAAGCAAAGTGCTATGTGCATTTAGAGAATGAAGAATGAATTCAGACCAGGACAATACAGACGACTTTAGAAGTGTGCCAAGTTCAGCAAAGACAGTAGGCAACAGAGCAGAATGGCTGCAGGAAGAATTAGAGAAATGCCTTTCTTTGTACAATGGCAGGAGAAGTTGAAGTGGGCGATATGAGGGAGTACACGTCTCAGCCCTTCCCCAGAGAAAGTTAGCGGGAAAAGGGACCTCAGGAGGTCTGCTCCATAATTAGGGAAGTGAAGTAGGGAGCTGTGGCCCACAGCTGTAATCCCAGAACTCTAAGAGCCTGACCCTGAGGCTAGAGAATTCCAAATTTGAGGCTAGCCTGGGCATAGTGAGACTCTGTCTCAAAATAAAAAATAAGAAAAAGGTCGGGGATGTAGCTCAGTGTGAAAGTGCGGGGTTCAATTCCTGATACTACAGGTGGCTGGAGAGAGAGAGACACACAGAGAGAGAGAGAGAGAGACAGACAAGGAGCATTCGGAAAATTTCTGGGGGGACTGACATGGTCTATATGTTGTTGAAGTGGGATTACATGGGTGTGAACAACTGAACCAGATGTTCAGGAGTAAGCTGTCGCTTTTTACTCTATGTAAGTTATATCTCAATTTTTAAAACCTGGATAGTCTTGTTCTAGAGCCCGCGTTCTTAAAGTACTTCCCAGTTTTAGGGGAGTAAAACTGGAGGTGACTACATGGTGCATTCATACTGTGAAATGAAAGGGGCGAACTCGGACAGGAGAGGTTCGTGATCTGTCCCTCAGCCCCTTCCAGGCCGAGCTGCGCTCCTGTGACAGGTCAGCTCTCGGGTGCTGAGTTAGACTGACGTTGTCTTGGCACAGTTCGGGCCACCTGCAGCCGCGTGGCACTTGCTGCACGCTCGGCCACAGGGGTGCTGTGTTTCCCGTTGGCTTTAGGGGCCCGGACATTTGATTTCTACTTCTGGGGCTCCCCCCAACCTGGCTTTGCTCTTTGCCTGATTCTTCTGTGCCCAGCACTGAGTGGTACCAAGTAAACATTCGTTGTAGGAATGAAGAAATGAATTAATGAATATCAAGTGGAAGACAGAATCTGTATGAATATGAGAATCCATTGTCTGATTTCTAGTAAAAAAATAAACACCGCATGATTTGGTATTGAAAGACATGAAATAAAAGAACACTTTATGTGTTTCTCTTCATCTTTTGTAAACAAAGAGTAAAACAAGGGAATAAGATACAGGTAATAACATTAATGACCTCATTTTCTGTCCCTTTTATTTCTGATGTTAAAGGGAAGACTGAAGACAGCTATTCTGGTGGTTGGACTTTGGATGATTAAGAATATTTTGCAAGAAATAACCGTGGCTTCTGCAAACCAGCAATGAGATAACTTCCTCTGGTAAGAATGACAGCAGCAGTTGATATTTCTGAGGGAAAACAATAACCAAATCGAAAACAACAACAACAACAAAAAAAATCCCTTCCAATCACAGGAGACAATGGCATGGGAAAAACCTAGCTACAGATGCCGACACACTGAAACTTTGGAAGATATATTTAGTGGAGATGCTTTGTCAAAATTTACTAACTGCCAATATTTTTTACATGGTGTATAAAGTGACAAAATAAAGCATTTAATGATTCTGTATCTGAAATACATGTATAGAAATAAAGCAGAATTAACCTAGACCAAAAAATTTCATTCCATGAGTGCTTAGTACAGTGATAAAAGAAAATAATTTTAAATGATCACTGTGTCGAAACACAGAATGTCATAATTTGAGTCAACAACCTTAACTAAAAAAGTAAATCTATTCTAGCTGTATATATCTGAGATGGCAGATGAATGCTTGTTAAATATTTGGAAACTTATACGAAAGTAAATGTTATGTTCTGGTTCTAAAATTTAAAGCCCCAATGGTATCCATTTATTGCATAGTTTTGTAAATATTTTTAGAAGGTTTAATAGTAGTGAGTGTATTTTATTTGTCTCTTTGTCTTTGTATGGAATTTATGATTTTTTGCAGGAATACATAGTATACTAGAAAACAAATGTTACAGACTTAGAATAAAAATGGGAGACAGGGCAGAGACTATGTGCTCCGGGGCGGGGGGGTCAGTGTGTGCTAAGAGAAAACTACCAATGGGAGAATTTTCAGATGTGTAGGCTCAGCGATCAGTCTATTCAACCATCACTGAGCTCCAAATTTTGTTTTGAATCTTCTTGTGATCAAGTCAGAAAGGGAAACACAATTCCTTGACATGATTTTTAACAAAATTGACAATCACTAAGGTTAACAAAATTAACCTTAGGCAAAGAGCATCCTAATTAGAAGAACAAATGAGGTTCTTAGGGCCAAAGCAGGTGTGTATATTACATGCGTATGTGTGAAATCAACACGTGTGTGGATTTTGAAAGACTGAGTAACAATGGACAGTTCTCAGCAATATCCCTTTAGTAAATGCTGTAGAGGCTTTTGTTCTGAAATTTCTTCTCCAGTGTCAGCTACGTATGAAAAAACCAAAACAACAGAGCCCAAATCCATTGCTCTCTGATGACTTTACTTGAGAAAAAACTAGCCATCTGGTGGAATGAGAGATGGTGTTTCATGAGGAGCTCAGCATACGGAATGTGGGGTTGTCTCCACCGACAAGGGTCAGCTCCGATGGAGTTTGTGGTTATCAGTTAGCTTTAAACATCAGCTTGATGAAGGAGAGTGTTGGCAGCCTAGTTATAAATGAGAAGCCAAGCTAGGTGAGGACGTGGCCAGTGGGGCTGGGGGCGGCGACTGATGACCGCAGGGATGCCTGAGCCCAGCTGGGGTGGAGAGGCAATGTGCATGGCTGCTGGAAGCCCCTCTTCCGAACCGGCTATCGGGAAAGAAATTCCTTGTCTATGCCAGTCTCTTCACCTCTGTGTTGATACTCAGGAGCTTGGTCTCACTGCTGAGGCCCCTCCCAGGTAGGAGGAGGGAGTCCCAGACCCACCCCATCTCCTCGCTCACTCACAGGCCCTTGGGGTGTGATTGACACAGCCAGGGAAGTGAACAGGACACATTTGACCCACCCTCCCCTCTCCTTCTAGGGTAGCAACAGCCTGTAAGAAGCAGGGCTCCTTTCTCTCGCCACAGTGTGCAGCCCCTTCCCGAGCTCGGCTTGTCCAGTGCCTAGAAGAGCGAGTCTGACTAATGCTGGGGCTCTCACACCTCATAGTGTCTTTCCAGCTGGTCTTTGTTGATAACGAAGACTTAGGGCTGGGGGTGCAGCTCACAGTACAGTAATTGCCTAGCATATGTGAGGCCCTGGTTCCCATCCCCAGCACCACAAAAAACCAAAGACAAATATTAGTAATAAGGGTATCACTTGGCTTCTGTCTGCCAGTCCTTTGATTTGTTTATCAACGGGTTCAGCTCTCAGGAGAAGAAGGGAGCTATTTGTGAGCCTCCTGCAGAGACCCCAACCAGACTGACTTTTTAGTCACGCTGGAATGAGGCGTACTGGAGATGGCAGGACAGCAGTAACATGGCAAGAAGTGGGTGTGGAGTGCTGTGCTCTTGCTAATTACTATTTTGGCCATTTCCCCTGTATCCCTTCTGTCTGGAAGTATAACTGGAGAACTGATCACAGTAGCAAGAATAAGACAATAATCTTTTTTTATTTTTCCTTTTTAGGTACTGGGAATTGAACCCAGAACTTTCACACCGAGCTACATCCCCAGCCTTTTTTTATTTTTTTTTTAGCTTTCATGCTGAGACAGGACTAAGTCCCTATGTTGCCCGGGATGGGCTGAAACTTGTGATCCTCCTGCCTCAGCCACCACACCCCAGCTTAAGACAGTAATTTTGACCCCACAAGAGAGTCAGTAGGGTCTCCACATTTTCCACTATCACCTGACATCCTGAGGATGCTGGACATGCGCTCTTCTTGGACAGCCACCCTCCGGGGGCTGTCTGTGGTGTCTCGATCCTCTGGGGTGACCTCATCGGCTTGGCTGCAGGTGTAGGTGCTGTCCCCTCAGTGGTCTCAGGAGTCCTTCCACCACCACCATTGAGCCAAAGAGGAAAATTCACCTTCACTCTTGTTTCTAGACAGTGCTGAGCTTTCTGGAGCTCTTAGCTCACTCACTGTGGCTTCAATGTGCGCGCTCTGACATCTCTAGACGTAGTCACCAAATGAACAAACATAGGAGTGGTCAAGTGTCACGGAAGGTCCTGGGGACATACCTGGAGGTCACACAGGATGCGAGGCAGATTCCCCCATGGTTGCTGTGGAAGAGCCAGCTGATAGGCACCAATCCTGGAATGCACTTTCCCAGAATGGCTTCCTGTGCCTTCTCCAGCCACTCTCGAAGGATCACTCTGGGCACCTCGACAGGTAGAGTTCAAAGGAAAAGGGAGAGCAGAAAAGTATATTTTAATCCTCCGTGCAAACCTTCAGATCATGAACGTGAATTCGAAACATTTATCCTGAGGCCTTTCAGGTCTACAGCAGGAGGGAGACCAAAGAAAACAAACCAAAAAAACCAGAATCATGAAAACTAATAACAAAAGCACCATCTTTTTGTTTCTTTTCTGTCCTTGTCTACTCTTATTTAAATAGGAATGGAAAGGGAGATCTAGTATTTTAACCAACCTGTTGACAGTTTGCTTTTATTTGATTTTCATGCCTCATTTGCATGAATAAAAATGTAGAGCAAGGGTGTGTGACGTAATGGTAATATAAGAACTATGCGAGGCAAGGGCACTTTCATCTTTAGCTTCCTTGTCATGGGATGATTATACCTTGCTTTCCATCACCCAGTGCCATTTGAAACCTTCCTCCAACACCGCGGAAGGTGACAAGATGTAGGATTCCTTCACTTCAAGGGGTCCTGAGACTGTAATGTTAACCAGATCCTAAAATGAAAAGAAATGGGACTACCAGAGAAATTAGGGTGACTACTCAGTCAAGGACAAAGAGAGGAAGACCCAGCAGTATCCATTAGTGTCAGAGACCTGGGAGAGCGAAGGAAGAGGACACTTTTCTCACCCTAAGGGAAGCCCCCTGTCCTGCTCCATGGTGAGAATGGGACTCAGGACCCTCACAATGACCAAGTGATTCTGCCCCAGGAAGTAGAGACCCTGCCTGGGACCAAGGGTGGCCAGGCAGCCACACACAGAGTTAGCACCTCGAGCCTCAGGTAGTCATTCAGCCCAGTGGCAGTATTTGGTCTGGATCTGGCCTCATTCTGGCCAATTTTCAGAAAATGCGAGAGGTCTCCATGTTTCTGATAGGGACACACCTCAATTCTAAATTCCATGTTTGCCTTCTTAGCAGAACATTCTCAGTTCTATCTTTCACAAGTTCAGAATCTGACAGTGACCAGGGGCTGTGGAGGTGGTAGAGTGGCACCGATGTCCGGGGCCTGCGGGTTCCGGCCAGCTTTGGCACCGTTCTTCCCAGGGTGCTTCTTGAGTGTGGCTGTGTAACTGGACACAATAGGCTTGCCCCGCGGAGAGAGCAAAGCGGATAAGCACAGGCAGGAGATAATGGAGCCCCGGGAGGTTTATCACTTATACAACTAAGGGACACACCCCAAAGCTACGCCTCCCCAAGCAGGGACTGCAGGGGCTTTTCCAGAGGAAACACAAACCTATTCATGTTTGAAAGACTTGTGGTCTTCCGCAGAGTGGACAAAGTCCTGAGCATGCTCAGTCTGAAGTCATGCTTCTTCATACATTCAAACACGGTAGGTAGGACCGCCTCCCGGGCAGAGAATTTAGCATTATAATGAGATTACAATCAGCAAAGTTAGCACTTTTGGCTAGTTTCTAGTGGTTTTCTTTGGAGGATCTTATCTGAAACAAGAAAACAACCTGAAGGACTCTTAACAGGCACCTTGCAATTTTTTAGGGGGTGACTGTCCCTAAAAATCCCTGCCTCCCAACTGCCAGTTTAGCATGTGGTCCTTGGATTCCTGCCCATTATCTTACCCGGTTCTTCAGCCTTTATGGTGATTCTGTGGATTACCTTTCAGTAAATTTCTTTGTTTAGCTCTTCAGTCGTCAGCCAGGGTGGTCCTGTTGCTTGTCACTGGGGATCCTGCTGGTGTGTGTCTAGAGCAGAGAGTCTCTGTGCTGCCCACCATGTATAAAGGGACACGAAATGCTAACGCCAACCATTTGCTGAGCACATTCTGTGGCAAGTGCTTTACCTGGATTAAGCCTCTTACCTCTCAAAACAACCCTAGAGTACATACCATCATTATCATTGTCATTTTATAATCAGAAAGCTGAGTTTTGAACTTAGTGTCTGTTTCTAAGGCCTGTTCCCATCATAGCCCCAACAGAACCCTCCTCCGAATCTCTACTGTCCATCAGGGCCTGTATCAGCTGGCAAGCCACATGACAAAATGACTCATCCTCCACCAAGCTTGCCCTGAGCACTCAGAGATCTTTCCATTATTTTTAATTTTATCCACATGCTGTGTCTTCTCTGTACCCCACATTATCAGGTCCTTGTTTTCATGCCAACCTGGAGTTTTTTCAGATTCCTCTGATACCGTCCTGTCCTAATTATACTGTAAGTTCCAGGAGGGTCCTGATTCTGGGTGTACCACTCGTGAGGATGTAGTACCGGTCCAGACACTTAGAGAAGGGGAGTGTGACTTTGACGTGTTGCCGTGGGTGTGTGTGGTCTTTGGAATGCCCTGTTTAACTCCTGCTCACAGGGCACTGAAAATCAGAATAGTCGATAGCTATGAATATCTGAGATGCTTACACCATTCAAATGATTGGTGCTCCGGTTGTAAGAAAACAATGGGTGTGAATGTTCTTTGTAAATTGTACTAGCGCAGGCATTATTGTTTTGATTTCCATGTCTGTTTTAGCTGCCTCGAAGCCTATTTTATTCTTAGGTATTTAATGCATCTCTGAATTAATGGATGAATGAGTAGATTCTCACTTTGGTCCATTCCCCCAACTTCCTACAGGTGAATGTCAAAAACAATCATTCTCTATTTTGGTTGAATGATTAAAGTGTGGGTCATCTCTTTGTTTATTTGGTGGTAAGAGGTTCGTGAACTTCAACACTTCCCAAACCGTACTTGCCCTCTATTCACGTATTTGCATACAGAGTGATATGTCACACGTACCTTCAGACAGATGGATACCGGGACCCTACACTCCAACTGAGGAGGCGGGCTGGGCAAGGTGACTTGGAGTGGCCTGGCCCCCTAACAGGTCTGCATGGCCATTCTCCCCCCTACCAGCAAGCTGCATCTCCCCAAAGCCCCCAGTGGGCCGGCCTCCGTTGCTCCGAGCCCACCTACCCGCCCGCGCTCACAGTCCGGCGCTGAACGTTCTTTCCGTCCTTCTGTTCCGTCTTCCATCGCAACCGCGCCGACAGCTGCAGGAACACATGGCGCTGGCTTGGCAGCTGCGACGCACAGATGCTGGGCTCTGTAATGCACCTTCCCCCTCTGCCGCTGCTGAGTGTGTCTCTGGCTGCTTGGATGTCTTCGCTGCTGCCTAGGGGAGGGGTGTGCTCCGAGGCGCTAGTGGAGTGCGAAGCCTTGGGGACTGCGCAGCTGAGCAGGCGGGAGAGCTGCGTTCTTAGGATCATCTTTGCCTTTTTCTCACTCAATGTCAGTTTTTAAACTGCTCCGTGTGCCTGAGAATCCTTTCCAGCTGGCTTGGAGGGAGAGCGTGCTGGAGTGTCACGTTCTTTCCCTGCTTGAAGCTGTGTCCATCCGGGTCCTCATTAGTTCCTCTGACCTTCTTGGAGGAGTCTCCTGGCTCACCTCGCCTCTTTGCCTGGGTCTCACCCCTGCCTTTTATTTCCATGGTCCTATCAGTGATTTCCTTATAACCACATCTGACCGTGTTTCTTCTCCTTGAAATTCTTGCAGCTTGCAAAATAAGACCGGAGCCCCTTAGTGTGACTCAAAGCGGCCACAAGACCCTGCTCTCTGCATCCCCAGCTTCGCCTCCGCTGTGGCCATGTCTGTTCTGATGGAAACAAATCCAACTGTTCCTTAAAGTTGGTCTTGCGTTTGTTCCTTCAGCCTGGGAATTTCTTTCTTCCTCATCTGCGGACTTGGTTCACTCTGAGCAACGAGCTTGCTAAGGCACAGCTCTGGCCTGACCCTCGATGGCCAGTTGTAGACGTCGCCTCCAGAGCCATCTCCTGCAGTCTGGGCAGCGGTGCTGCTTATCGGTGCCAAGGCTGGGATGCCCATCTGAGGAATCACAGTGCCAGTCTCGGCGGGTTAACAGATTGTTGGGCAGTTGCACGAGAAAGCACACGGTTAAAACAGAGCGGGACAGGACGAGTTCTGGGGCGGACAGAAGCAGAGGGTCGCGTAGGGGCCGGGCCCCTCTGTGCACGCCCGTAACCCCGAACTTCGCTGTTTGCGCTTTAATTCCCTACCCGTGTGTTTTCCCTTTGTCTCCTCAACAGTCTCTGAGTTTCTCAAGGGCCAGGATTGTATCTTGTTCGCGCCTGTGCCCCTCGTGCCCACACAGTGCCCAGCACGGCGCAGGAAGTTAGGACATGTGTCAGCACTGGGAGATGCTGCCGAGGCCTCCACTCCGGGCCGCCAGGTCCAGGCAAGTGGCAGCCCCGAGGGCGGCCCCGGATCCTCTCAGGTGGCCCAGGACAGAGCTCGTGGGAAATCAGGAGGCTTCCAGGCTCTGAGAATGTTCTACTTTGCTTTAGAAAATGAAAATCTGTCTTTTGGTAAGGTAAGGTACGCGAGTGCGGGGACGGGCCCAGTGCCCCTTTCCTTGTTCCTCGTCCTTGCCTTTCCTCCGCGTTACCTTTTCTCTGGTCAGAGAAAGTATCCGTTAAAGAAAACTGCATGCTGTTTGAAGGTGATCTTTATATACATTTAAAATAAAATGAGTTTTATATCTGCACTGTAGGGAAATTAGAAACTTCTGACAAAGAGAGGAAGTTAGTACTCCCACCACGCCAAGCTGCCCAAATTGCTGCTGTCGACACACCGGTGCACATATGCCTGCTCTTTTCTCTCACACACACGTATATGAAAATACCTGGACGCAATCTCTGGATTCAGGCTGCCGGAATCTTCTCCGGTCTGCTGCTTAGCAGCTGGTGACTTGGGGTGTGCTGCTGTTCCTGTGAAGCAGGGAAGCTCCCTGCCTCAGCTTCCCCGTAGCCCAGCGGAGTTCACAGTAAGACGGAACGCAGCGCTGCTGTGTGAATGAAATATTAAATCAGGTGTTTACAGCAGCACCTGCTTTGCAGTAAGCATGAGTTCACTTATTAACAAATATTTATTGAGGGCTTCTTTTATGCCTGTCACTTTTTCTTTTATTTTTTTTTATCAGTGTATGTTTGTGGTACATAATAAATACATTCATTGTGGGGAACTAGTACACGTACAAATCACACCTTGATCTTTTTTACTTCCCCTCCCTTCCCTCCCAGCTCCCCCATCCCAGATGCCCTTCCTGTTTGTTTGTTTGTTTGTTCCTTGCAGGGCCTTGAATCGCATATGCTAAGCAAGGGCTCTAACCCCTGAGCCACATCCCCCGGCACTTTTTGCAGATAGCAGTTAATAGCCCAAGACCCACTGCAGTCCGCTGCTGATATTCTGGTTTAAGAACCAGAACTACTGAACAGAACAGCAGGAGCCATTTCTATTATTACCAAGAGTATCGTAGCATATTTTGTGTGAAGTTGCTCTTCCCATTACAGCATATTACTATGTATCATTACATTTTTCTGAGTCGGGAAACCGTTTCTTATTATGAATGGTGAAGTGGTATTTCACTGAATGAATATCATTATTTTACATAACAATGTCCTTCTGTTAAGTATTTAGGTAGTTTCCTTTGTACACTTGGCTGGTTGCTACATCAAGACAGTCTGAGAAGTGAGTTCTGCACTGTGGGATGCGTGAAGTTGGGCTTGGGAAGACATGGCCTCACATGAGTGTGCCCAGATGAGTGTGCCCACAAAGGCAATCCCACCAGTCCTGTAAGAGAGACCCCATCCGGACCCCAAATGAACCGCTCATTCTCTTTAACTTTTGCAAATTAGGGGGAAAATACTCCGATGTGTCATCTTTATTTAGCCCTTAACTCTGGGGAAGCAGAACTTTAATAAATTTATACACTGTATTTCATTGGCTACTTGCATTTCTTATTTTCTGGGTTGACTATTCATGTCCCTTGAAACTTCAGTTCTGGGTTTCCTAAGAAGATCTGGGATGCCGCTTCAGATCCGGTAGCTTTCTCTGTGACACATGTAGGCCGGGGCTGGACTTTGGGAGGTAAAGGTTTGAAGAGACATGTGCCTTCTCTGCTGTGTATTTGCATTTTCCACTAAAAATGTCTAACAGGTTGTAAATTTGACTTTTCTGCACTTCGGCAGCAACATGGTTTTAATGCTAATGAACAGTCTTTGCGCACCGTCTTGGGGAGGGCCGCTGCCAATTTGTACCTCGAGCTGAACACAGGAAACAAGGTGTGTGTTCTGGGTCTCTGTGAAATTACCTAAGAATCTCTGTATTTCAGTGCTCTGATCCCATCTCCCAAGGAATGGTTAGTTGAGAATTTGCTTCTTTTAGGAAGACCACCCTGGTCACCCACCTCTCCTCAGATTGCTTTCTTAACTCTGAGCTCTAAGCACATGTGTCTCCAAACTTGCTGATGCGTTTCTCAGTGTAACCTGGACCTGTTCCCCTCCCATGAGACTCCTCCGCCTTGCTTACGATCTTCAAACCAGATTTGGGGCTTTATCACACCTCCTCAAGACAGACCCAAGGCCCAGGAGCTAATGACTGATGTGGAATTGACTGATGTGCACAGGGAGATGAAGGGGGAGTGTGGAGGATTTATTGTGGGCAACTTGAGCCGGAGCACCCAGCTGGACTGATTTGGTGTGATTGTGGGCGTAGAGGATCCACCTGAGGGTTGCTGCTGACGCAACATAAGGCAGAGTGCGAGCAGAAGCTAGTTGTGGGCTGTTTCCCTGGAGAAGCTCTGCTGCGGCTGGTTCTCCTGAAAGGAACTCGGCTGTTCTCGTCGCAGAAGGAGCTCGGGGCCTTCGTGTCATTGAGGATGGCTGCTGTTGCTTTGGGGGAGCTCTGGTCTTCACCTCTGCTGTGAGCAGCATATCCTGGTTCCAGTAAAGATTTCTTCAGCCATCATGTGCAGACACGGACATACACGGGACAGTGCTGTGGGCTCCCAGCCCTTGGTTGGATCTTTTGGGTCTCCAGTGCCTAGAGGGACATTCGGACTCTTCCTGCATTTGGCTTGTGGGTGAATATGGTAACTTATAAATGTCCTGTATTAAATCTGCTGTCTTGCAAACCATTGGCTCTAGGGAAGCTAACCAAGACAGAAATGCTACATAAGCTACACCTAACAATTAATAAGGCGCAAGTTTTTTCCTCTTTCCTCTAAATTCCTCTTTATTCATAGGCCTGAGTCTCTCTGTCTCTCTCTCTCTGCTGTCTCTGTCTGTCTCTCCTTCCTTAAAGCAATCACTGGTTATCTCCTGTTTTAGTTACTTTTCTCTCGTTGTTGGGACAGAATACTCGACACCCAAAGTTAGGGGAAGAAAGGTTTATTAGCTCACAGTCTGCAGAGGTTTCAGTCTATAGTCCGCTGGGTCCGAGGCAGGGCGGGCCGCAGACCGGCAGCCGACCGGCCGCAAAGTAAAGTAAGGAATTGCAAGGAATGTATGCAAATAAGCAATGCAAACAAGCAGCTAGTTAGCTTCTTCCTGTACCTTTTATCTAGGCTACCTGCCCCCAGGGCAGCCCGCACTTCCACCTCCAATCTCAGTCTCACATCCTTGATCCCAGCAGAACCACACCAAATCAATCAATAGATTAATTTAGTAATCACACACTCTAGATCCAGCTATCTCTTACCACATGAGGCTTTGGGGGGACATCTAGACACAAACCATAACATCTCCTTTTTCTCCTTACAGAGAAACATCACTCTTCGGAATTTCCTGAAGTCTCCAGCTCATCCTAATGCCCAGGAAGATCAGGATTTGCCAAGGCAGATACATGGCTTTCTACTGGAGAATGTACTGCAGAGAATTAAGGTCTTCTCGGTCTTCTCCAAGTCGCTGAGCTATGTCACAAGGGGTCGTTTCATCCCTTCACAATCCCCCATTCTGCTTGTGTCCTGTCTCAGCCTCCATTTCTCCACACTTCCTCCAGGCTCATGCACAAAGTGGGTTATCAACAGATGCCTGCCAACCTGTCAGGCTCTCCCGTCTCTTCCATCGCTAGCACTGGAGGGAGCACGAATACTCACAGGTAAGTGACGGCGGCATAGCGCATGCGCCTCAGCGACATGGTGGAGGAGGCGGTGACACCTGGCACTGAGCTGACAGCAGCAGCTGGGGCTGGGCGTCAGTTCCGGGGGCTCAGCCCATTCACCAGCTCTGGCTTCTGTGCATTCCTTCTTTTGCCTGGTCTGCTGGCAGGGCCTCCTTCTCCAGTTCCTTTCTTACCTTCCTTCATGCACAGCTGGGCCGATCCAGGAGAATTCCAAGCCCTACTTCACAGCTGGGACTCTACCTCCTACTTCATTTTTCCTGGAGTGAGGCTGCTCCCACGCTCTCTGATCTGGGGCCAGAATTGCCTGGACTCTGCTTCTGAGCCTGCCCCTTCCCATTTCTCCACATTGTCTTCTGACCTCATGAAGGCCGGGAGGGGGCAACAGCAGAGGACAAGGTGGAGGTGTTCTGATCGCGTAGTGGGCAGCAGGGGTGAGGGTGAGGTGGGAAGGGAGAGTGGATTCTACGGAGAAGATAGGTGGCCAGTTCTGCTGGGCACTCCGGCATTTCCTGTTGACTTCCTGGTGGTATTTTTTGGAAACACACAAAATGAAAGGCCTGTAATTGAAGGAAACTTCCAGCACACCTAGCCCCTCTGTCTTGGCCTTAATCAGACTCATCCTGCTGCCCCTTGGCTAAATCATGCACTGAACCCTTGCTCACTCTCTAGATAGGCGCACAAAGGCACTCAGTGTCCTTGCTGGCCTCTGTGCTGTCTGGGTTCTGTCCCCTTCCTGACAATCCCTGGCCGCCTGGTCCTGGGGTCCTGCTCCCCAAACCCACAGTGGTTGCTAACTTCTCCCTGAGACGCGCCAGATCCCATCCCTGTCCCATCCAGCCTGGCCTGCCCAGCTTCCTGCCTCTCCAGGCAGCCAACCCTCACCCCTCCTGCCCAGCCCGCCCTGCTGAGGCCCCTGCCTGGCAGGACATGGCGCCTGTGATGACTAAAAATAGGAGTTGTATAGAAGAACAGTGGGACCCAAATAATGTCGGCAGCAGGAAATGTAATGATCCTCCAAAAATATGGCCCCTGTGCTTCCCCAGGAGCCCTGTACCTGCTTCAAAGCCTGTGAACTATCTTTATTTTGTATTCAAACTATCTTTTGGGGCCAGGTTTCCTTCATAACACAGCTTATTGCAAAACGGATCTGAAACCCTAGGGAGTTTATCTGTAGTTAGGTTTTTTCTTTTCTTTTCTTTTTTTTCTTCTTTCCAGTAACTGTGGGTCGGAGGTATTCCAGCCATTACTAACTAAAGGATTACTCCGTTTCATGACATCTAATCAGGTGGATGTCCCGCTGGGAGGACAGATTGTGCCCTTTTCCCCGCCTCTGGACTGAGGAGATAAAGAGATAAAACTCATAGGTTGTTTTATTTTTTAACAAATCAACAGCATAGTCCTCCTGTGAGATCTTCACGTGCACCTATTATGCATACAGCCGGGTTTAATGGAGAGGCTTGAGGGCCTGTGGGCAGGAAGTTTTGTCCTCCAAATAGCTGGGCGTTGTCTGGTTTGCAAAAGTTCCCATTTGGGGCCATCTTGGATCCTGACGGTAGAGACAGAATGGCCCAGTCTGAGCTGTGCTGTCCCCAGATGTGTTCACCTGCCTGAGAATCCAAGGTCACCCTCACTTTGGAGGTGCAGAGGGCCCTGGTGCTACAAGTGCTGAGCAAGTTATTTTTCAGCATGTCCATTTCTAGCTCCGTGGACAGCATTCAAGGTTCCAATGAGCCCCAGGCTGGCGTGTGTATGTCACATCTAGCCCTAGTCAAAGTCAGGGCATTGTGGCTCTTGTTTTGTTTGGTTTGGTTCTTTAACTGAGATGACAGCAAAGATAGTTTATTATACATGTGTTACACTCGACCACAGCAGAGGGCAGAGCCAGCCAGAAGGTCACAGGTCCCGGGTAAATGACCAACAGGGATTGTTTTGATGTGGGCAAGGCTGGTCTCTCAGGAGTGGCCCAGGAAATTGGGTGGCGATGGAAGTTCTAGATCTATCAAGAGATTAATTCTAGACAGTGACATGCAGTCCAACAAATGGTCCCAGCATTCCTCTTTTCTGCTTCTTTGGCCTCCGTGGTTGCACGAGCCAGGAGCAGACCCGGACTTCCGCCTCCGGGCTTTGGTCATTGCACCGGCGGCTTCTCCACGTGGTTGTCATGGCCCAGAGTTTCCCATGAAGAGGGTGCTGAGGCAGGAGCAATGGCGAAGATGTGGTCAGGGCCTTGGTTACAGTAAACTGGAGCATCCCTAGCTTCCTGTCAGTGTGTCCTAGGGACTCCAGCATCCTTGGCTACAAGAAATCCCCTCCTGAACCTCTGTTTCTTTCATCCGTGCCACGTCTTGAGGCAGCTCATGTCTTGAAATTGAGCCATCTTTCCTTTGTTGTGAAGCTCTGGGCTTTGTGAACACCGCAGCCTTCTGTTGCACTCTGCCCGCACTTTACACGCTGGTGTAAGTCCCCCTGCTTGTCCCACAGGGTGGGTTTCGAAATACGAGTGGGTCGACTTGCCCTTTCTCTGCCTCCATTTCCCTGTCTGTAACAGGGAGGTAATAATGGTTTCTACGTCACGGGATTATTGTGAAAATGAATTAATACTGCTAAAGCTTTAGGAGATGCCTGGAAGAGAGCCAGTGCTCGCTAAACAAACACACGAAAGTTCCTGGAAAAAGCGTGATGGTTGCAGTAATTCCAGAAAAACACCAAGGCAGGAGTGAATGGCTTCCTCCCACCTCATGCAGGAGGCTGGGAGAGGGCAGTGTGAGCTCTTGGAGCATGAGCCAGTTCAGAACAGCCCGTGGGGCCTTTTCAGAAATCGGTGACAGAAATAACAAGAACCACAGTCACGTGTTGAGCATCTCCCTAGGCTGGACCCTGAGACGAGGACCCTGTTGCCTGGTCCCTTGTGGGACCCTGATGAGAAAGCCGAGCCTGGGGATGCTCTTCACAGTTAGCAAGAGATGGCTGCAGGCGGTGGTGTCTGTTGTCCCGACCAGCAGACCCATCCACAGATGCACGAAGACAACTTCCGGTCTTGATTTCATTTCTCAAGTGAGTAGCACCACTAGGATGCCGAAGGAAGCACACTAGAAATGTAAGATGGCGGTGCTCCTGTGAGTTTGGACCATCCGAACCTGTTTTCCTTAGGGTCCGCTTACCCCAGGCAGTTGCTTCAGACAATGAAAGCCAGCAGAGGTGGCGAGATGACCCCGAAGCCCCTTAGACTCCCTGGGGAGCTGGAGACCCCAGGAAGCCAGGTGTCCATGAGTATTTGCAATGGTGGGGTGTTGGAATGGTTCTGGTCTACACCGAGAAGAAATGCAGGAGTGCAGTAGAGAAGGGCTTGAAAGGGGAGGGGACACGAGAAGGAAATCTGGGATTTGGCTTCAGCCGGAATGTCCATGTTCCTCTCCAGTCCCGGGGCCGCTTTGGTCTTTCCCAGCCTGCATCTGTCCTGGTCGTTCCACTCACCCTGGATAAAGCTGGCTTACATTTTGGTTTTGCGAGGGTCTCCTTGATTCTGCGCTCTGGGAGGTGGCAATTCTGTCCCCTCCTACCTCCTGGGGACATCGCGGGAGCACATCAAATAGCGCACAGTCATAAGGATGGCCCAGGGCAGGACCCACACGGGCGGAGGTGTGACGACAGAGGTGCCCGCTCCCGGCATCTCAGAAGAGCTGAGGCCACGCTGAGCTCTGGGGACAGAGCTGCTCTGAGCACCCTGTGACACTCAGAAGAGAATCCGCTTCTCATACTGGGGAGGGAATTAGAAAGACCAACTCACTCAGGATTTCCAGCTGGTGGAGGATGATCCTACCTCTACACGACAAATAGAAAGGACACGCCGACACCAGCGTTCTATTCTATCCATGCTAATGCTTACTGAAAAATAATAAAAGGTTATTACTTAAGTAAAATGAGAGAACCAAGAGCTATTGGGTATGAATAATGATTGTTTTGTGTGGCGAGGCCCCAGGAGAAGCAAATTCCTCTGGAAACAGCCCAATGCATGGTGTCGCTGGTCCCTTCCTCTCACACGGCCTGGTTCTGGGGGGCTTCCACCGGAGCCCCGGGATGGAGGAGAAGCTATCTTCTCAGCACAGAGGTCCCCTTCTTCCAAAGGGAAGGCAGATTTGGGAAGCTGGCACTGGCCCTGCCCAGATGGCAGCCAGCAGCTGCCTTTGGCAGGGGGAAGTTCTCACTCTCGGCTGCTGGCTGCCCAGCCCCTCCCGTTCCCCGGCAGAGCAGGCCTGGCCGTTGGAAGGAGAGACTGTGAGAGCCATCGTGCCAGCAGCTCTGTCACCCTGACCCGGCCGCTCTGCTCCGGCTCTGGCTCCAGGCCTGGCCAGCGGCTGCAGCTCCCATTCCCTCCTCGGCTGCGGGCTTGGCCCTGCGCTCAAATGCGCAGCTCCGGATGCTTGGGCTGCGGCGCAGGGACAAAGGGCGGGGCGGCTCAGAGAGAGAGAGCGGCCTGGACTTGAAACCACAGGCAGATTCGGGTGACAGGGCTCTGATGTCCAGGCTGGCCAGAGCCGCCCTCTTCCCTCTCCAAATACCATTCTGTCTTTCCACGGACTCACTTTCTCCATCCTAGGAGCACTTTTTCTTCCTCCCTCCCTCCCTCCCTGCTTCCTTCCTTCCTTTTTTTCTTCCTTCCTTCCTTCTCTTCTTTCTCTGCCTCTGTCTTTCACACTCTTTTCTATCTTGCTTCCTTTCCCTCTTTTTTTCCTTCTACCCTTTCTTTTTTCTTTTCTCTTTTCTCTCCCTCCCTTTCCTCCATCATTTCTTCCTTCTTCCCTCCCTCCCTTCTCTTTCTCTTCTCTCATAATGTATTTCTCCTACTCTCTTGCTTCTCTCCCATTTCTCTCTTTTATCCTTCAGCCATTTACTGACCACATCTTATGAGGAGCCCCCCACAGTTTCCGGGAGAACCAGTGTGACCGTTGTTGGCCCTGCCTCTGAGGGGCTCAGTCCAGGGAGGCCATCTGAGTATTGGGGTGAGTCTATGACAATTAATGGCAATAGCATGAGCACTGTAAAAGCACACAAATTCCCAGTAAGAGAAGAAAGAGCCATTAATTTCTGCTTGACCCACTTTGGAGAGAAGTTGATTGAGGAGCTACCTTTTTTGTTTTCCCCCAGTTTGGTTGCTCACAATGCTTTTTATGTTCCTAAGAAAAAGGTTTAATGCCTCGTGGTCTGGGTGGAAAAATGAAAACCTGGCCTTTTGTTTTGGTTTCCTGCTTATGGCTCAGGTTTGAGTACTTAGTTATCATATCTGGGGCTGAGGTTTGCGCTGAGTTTCTGAGTGATTCTAAATGCAGATAACTCAGCAGGTATTTGTTAAAAACAAAACAAAACAAAATGAACTGGGGCATTAGTCAGTTTTCCATCACTGTGACAAAGTACCTGAGATAAGATTATAATGAAGAAGAAAGGTTTATTTTGATTTGAAAGGTTTTCATCCATGGTTGGTTGTCTTTCTTGCTTTGGCTCTTTGGTGAGGCAGCACATCATGGTGGGAGCTCATGGTGGAGCAAAGCTGCTGGCCTCATGGTGGCTGGGGAGCAGAGAGGAAGAGGAAGGGTCAGGTCCTAGGATCCCTGCAGTGCCACACCCCTGGTGACTTCACTTCCTCCCACCAGGCCCCCACTTGTTGAAGGTTCCACTACTTCCTGGTTGTTCCAGGCTGGTGATCAAACCTTCAACACTGGCTCTCCAGGGGACACTTCAAGTCTGAACTTGTAGCACATGGTGTACAGCTTTGTCACATGCTGGTCTTTGGCTCAGTGGTTTCTACTTGAAGAAGCATTTGAGACTTTAGTCAGATGTGCTTGTTTTCCTTCAATCACAATTAATGTTTCCTCTGAAATATACTCCTTGTGCATCTTTCCTTTTGTCCAATTGGAAGAATTATACCAAGGAAAAATGTACATAATGACCCCTGACATATTTTGGAGCATAATCTGAAAAATTCTCTTTGGAACTAGAAGCAGCTATAGAATCAACAGCAGTCTCCAAAAGTCACCAGGATCCATTAGTTGCCCGCGGTAGCTCCCGTCTTGGTACTACATCTCGAAAGCACAGGTGTGCTGTGCTAGAACTTTAGGAAGTAGTGCAGATGTTTCTTTGTCATTAGCATCACCCTGGTAACATAATTAGTATGTACCGTTAAAGGCGAAGGGTGATCTTTAAGACATCAAATAGTCCTTTTCACAGTGGGAGGCAAGCAGCCATCGAGGTGGTTTAGAAAGACACTGAACCACTCTGCATGTTGAGCTAATGAGGAGGTCAGTGGTCTAGTGTCATCCGAAGCAGTTGGTGGCACAACAGAATGTGACTCTAGACTGTGCCCTGACCACTGCTGTTTTCTTGCAAAGGAAATGAAGTTTGCCAACAAGAAATACAAATGCAATATTTTGTTATGGTTGCTTGTCTGAAAACTTGCTCATAAAACCTCTACACAAATATTTATTGCAGTTTTTATCATAATAACCTTTCTTTTTGTTTTGGGTTTTGGGCTTATTGGCTTAATTTTTGTAGAAGTTAATTCTGTCTTTGACTAATGCATGGAATCACAAATGTACCACCATAGTCATGACACAAAGTGGTTTCATCACCTCTCTCGACCCCAGATTTCCTAGGTCACCCTTTATAGTGTATCTCTTCTTTTATTCCCAAGGCCAGGCGACCACTGATCCACCCTCTGGGTCTTTTCCGGAGTGCTCCATAGAGAGAACCTTATAGCAGGTGGCCCTTCACCTAGAAGAATGCAGTGCGATGTGTCTTTGCTGCTGTGTGTGAGCAATTTGCTCCTTCTGGTTGCTGAGTGGTGTCCTGGGGGCATGGTCACAGTTTGCTTCTCATCCACTCGATGAAGGAAACTTAGTTATGTTCAGTTTGGGACTGAGATGATAAAAGCTATGATGGGCATTTGTGAATGAGATTTTATGTGAATATAAGTTTTCATGTTTCTTACTTAAACATCTAGGAGTGGAATTGCTGGTACATGTGTTATTAACTTTATAAGAAACTACCAAAATGCACCATTCTGCATCTCTACCAGGAGTATATGAGTGTTCCATTTGCTCCAAATACTGTATTTGGTATGATCAAATTAAATAGAATAATCATTCAAATAGGTATGTATGTATGTTTTATTTTGTATTTTCTCAATGACTGCTGGTGTTGAACGTCTTTTCACATTGTTATTTACTGTTCATGCATCTTTTGTTGTAAACTATCTGTTCAAATCTTTTGCCCAAACCAACATTGCAAAGATTTTCTCTTATATTTTCTTCTAGAAATTTTGTAATTTACACTTAGGAGTAGGATTCCTTTCGGACTAATTTTTGTGTATACTTTATGTTGAGATGTCTTCCTGCCTTCCTTTTTTATTTTTGCTTGTAGGCATTCCACTGTGCCAATACTGTTAGTTGAAAAAGACTACTCTGCGGCTTTTGCACTTTTGTCAAAAGTGTGTTAACTGTGTCCATGTGGGTCTAGTGCTGGAGACTTTGAGGGGGAATTCCTGTGCTTAACATCTCGTCTCACATACTCTCTGTCTCTCAAAATAAATGCTTTCCCTCCAGATCAGCAGCACCCCAGATGTGGACCGGTAGGTACACCTTAGTACTTGACTAGATGAAAGAAAAGAAGTTTTGGCAAATCTAGATTAGAACCAACTTTGCCATGAAGGTGGTGTGACTTTTGCACTTAGGACTTTTTGGCCTTGAAGAAAGGCAGGTGAGGCTCTGTGCGGAGTGCCATAAAGATTAATGACGGCTGTGGCTGGGGCAAGACTTGGGTTTGTGTCCTCAGCATCTAGATACTTGCATAATTCCTTCTGTCTCATTTTGTAGTGAAAATATGGGGTAAAGGGAGTACAGGTGATGATAACGGTGTGGTATTGGATTATAAACTCTTGAATAGAAAGCCCATCTTCTTTCATAAAAAACAAACAAACAAACAAAAAACCCTTCCCTCTATAGTAAGCAAGAAGTAAATAGGTCCTAAGCACCTCCTGTTTACTTCCTACTCTCTGGGGGCAAATACATACGTTACATAGAAAATGTGTTTTAACCCCCCTTACATTCCTTTAGCTTTCCTTTACCAAAAGGTTATTCTTTTACAATTTTGGAACACAAAACATGCAAAATGGTGTCTTTCTAGTTCTTAGATGCTTTCCACCGTGCCGCTCATTTCTAATTTGTCATGGCCTTCAAACCACCATCTGCTGGGAAGGTGGGAAGGGCACTCGGAGTTCCCTGTGTCCTGCCCTCCAGCCCAAGACCTGGCTGTGGGGAGCTCATGCAAATCAGGATCACTTTTGTCCACCTGGGGAAGGTTTTCAGAGCTTAGTTTCCATCTTGGAGATTTCACCTTCTGGGTAGACTCAGCTTTTCCTCAGAGGAATGTCTTCCATATCGATGGACAACATATCTTTGTCACACTAAAATCTCTGGAAAGTTTAGCCTATGATGATACTTTTGTGTTTCTGGACAACCTTGCTTTCTTTTACTGTATAAATCATTCAAAGATTTCAAATCCAAATACTAACACAGAGGACA
>PVJO010014123.1:0-49440 GCA_004026905.1 Hystrix cristata
TATACATGATGCATCTTGGTTTCATTGTTATTTTTGTACTTTATCTCATAATGTTTTTCTTCTGAAATGACTGACCATCGTCTCCTATTTCCACTTTCTCTCATTTATTTTTCACATGAAAAACTTTGGAATTTTTAAATAATCTGTGATGTTTTCAGCTAACCAACACAGAAACCTGGCCCAGATAACAGTATAATGTAACTTTTAAGAGGCATTTTTTACGGGTAGTATATTATGATCCTTGAATTTTCTTTGAAGTGCTTGTAAGTCATTATGCTGTTAATTTTGGCTGACCCATTGTCTGCTCCTTCTTGTTTATGTTACAGTTAATGACAACTTCTTCTTCTACTACTAATGCTGTCTTGTGTTTGGACCTAGTTGCCGTGTTGGCATGTAATTCAAAACTCTTTCATTGCTCTTTGAAGTCTACTGTTTTTTCTTATCTAAATCAGCTCTTCTCATTGACCTTCCTCCTAACATTATATTTTCTGATTAAAAGTTCATGTACAGAACCTATAAAATAATCAACTCATTCTAAATTCTCTCTTTTATCTAACAAACATTTTATACTAATATCCTATCTAGGAAATGTGAACTCTCACATTATTCCAGAGATATGAAAAGAGAAGTCTTATTGAACACTGAAAGGTAAACATGAGGTATTCTTCCAAATTAAGTGTGCTATTTCAATTTAGGAATTCTCAAAACTAATAAATGTCCACCCTTGTTTCTTTAAGATCCAGTCATTGTATGGATAGTTATTGAGAGCTCTTGAAAAGTTGAACCTATGGGTTTTGTTTTTTTGTCATTTTTGTCATTTGATTAGAAATTCACATCACTCTAAATTATAAGCTACAAGTAAGGAACCTGTATCCCCATTGACCACTGTGGGTATATTGGCAAGAATAATAAAGACAAGTTGAGCAGTATCAAAGTTCTCAGCAAATGAAGGATTTTTGTAAAAGTCGTAAATGCAAGATGTTCACTAGAAAAGGGGATTTCAAAGTTGTTTGTATGTTGTTTGTAGAAAGATAGCCTACAACAATAAATATCTGGAGTAAATTTAGAAATAATGTGCTGAAAATGGGTATAGGCACGTTTCAGAATTCTAAGAAACAGAAGTATCTAAATATATATAGGAAATGATGAGACCTAGTTGACAGCACACGTTTATTTGTGTGGCTACAAGGCAGACCACCATGTGATTATCTATTTATTGATCTTTAAGCAGCCCATATCAGTCATCACAATCAAAAGAAAGACTCAGGCTGACTACTGAAAATTCCTTTTTGTTAATAAATGTGCATTTATGGATTCTATTCTAAATAAAACTCATAACTTATGTATTCCCTTTAATAGTTTCATACTTTGAAAAACCTTTTCAATTAATAAATCAACATCTACCCACCGAACCGTTCACCTGTAAAGACACTTTCTGAAGATTAAGTAGAGAAAGTGCTCTCTTCTGACAAGCTGAGCCTCTGGACAAGCTGCTGTGGCCCATCCTCATGCCAACCCTGAGTGCTCTTATTCTACACACTCTCGAGTCAGGAATGACCTAAGAGTAGGCATTACGGCCATGCTGTCCTTCGGGGGTTCCTCAAATCAAACCACCATTTTCTCTCATATCCTGACTTCTGCTATAGGAATAATCTCATTTCCCTGTCATTTTATGGCTTTTCAGGGATAACTTCCTGCCATTTAAAAAATGAACAAAGATTTTTTTGTGTGTTTTGTGGCTGTAACTGATATATTTAATTCTTAAGATTTTTTATTAAATATTCAATGTGTGTTTTTGAAATGGGGTCTTAAATTGTCCAGGCTGGCCCCGTACTGGAGATCTTCCTGACTCAGCCTCCCAAGTGCTTGGATTATAGGCATGTGCTACCACACTCTGCTAGGGCTGATTTCTTGAACTCAAGACAGACTTTATTCTTTCATAGTCATAGCATACACCTTGTTTCAGGTGTTGTTCCAAAAGATATTTACGTGAAGTAATTCATTTCATGTGTGTATCCACTCATCATTCTTGTTATGTAAGGCATAAAAAATTGAATCAATACGTAACTTTCAAAAATCCTATTTATGAACACAGAATTTAGCAAAAAGTGTACAACGTCAAGACTTTCAATGAATTGACATAATAAAGTTGCAATAATTTTTCTTTCATTTTACTTGAAATCTGAGAAATTTCTTTTATCCTCACATTTCTGAACGTTTTATTAAATCTCTAGAAATCCCTCTTTTCAGGCCCTAACTCTCCCTGGCCTTCCTCGGTGGTTTGCGGACATGGGCGAGCCTATACATACACATGTGTGAAGGGGGAGGATCTTTCTTACTTTTCTAAGAGCGTGTGACATCCTCCAGGCCTCCATCTTCAGTTGCCTGTCTGTAAAACAAGAGTGTGGTTATTGGACCTGGTTTGTCTTTTATATCTTAATCAGCATACTGTAAAATTGAGTCAGCACAGTCTCCTCACTGCCTCATACCACCGTTTACAGTCACACATAACCCTCAAACCCTGGTAGTCACTCATCTGATTTTATCACAACAGCTTTTTGTCATTTCGAGAATGCCATACCATAATATTCAGGCAGTATATAACTCTCTGTGATCATTTTTTTCACTCACCATAATGTCTTTAGGGTTTAGCAGAGTTGTTGGGTTTATCAATAGTTCATTCCTCTTTAGTTACATGATACCCCTTACAAGGGTGTTGTATTACATGGGTGAAATTTTCTGCCTACCATTTTCTAACTGTTTGCAGTTGCTTCACGTTAACTTCCACTTCTATTCCATTCTGACCACCCCTCCCCGTGGGTGTTCCCAGCCACACTGCCCTATATCCACATTGCACATGCCACGAGAAGATCCTTTGGTCTTTCTGGCTCTGTTATTCATGCACTTACAGAAATCACTCATGTCTTCTCATGTCTATGTAACACTTAGAAGTCTTCTATTTTCCTTATTCTGTGTCTGTGTTATGAGATGCACTCCCGCCCTTTGTCTGGCTTCTGACTTACTCTCCGTATTGTGTGCGCTGGCCTTGGCTCCTCTGAGAGTCCACCAGACTCTTTTCATCAGTGTCAAATGTTATCACTGTGAAACAGCTGGATGTGACATTATTGTTGACGAATGGAGAACAGGAAACAAAACTTGCACAATTAATTGCATCAGGATAAGCATGAGTGCTGTACTTAAGCATTAAAATCTAACTACAAGAGGGACATACAGGTACTTCTCTAAGATGGCTTGAAATATAGAGCCTGGATCGTCATTTCAGGTTATAATGATAAAAGAATGAAATGACTCTCTTATGCAGCTCTGACTGTTTCTAGTCAAAGTACTGAGAACTTAACGCTTCTACCTGATTCTTACAAAAGTGCTTCATGCTTCTATAATGAAAAAATTGACACTTGGGTAGCTTATTTTGATAAAATATTTTATCCAAAATTTTACAATGTGCAAGTGGATTTAGAAAGAGTATATGGTAAAAGTTTCTTTCTTGTGCTCATCTGATGAAAACTGAGATAGAAATTCAGTCCATGTATCAGACTGTAAGTGAAATTTTCATTTCTGCTGCCCTCTACATTAAAATGGTCGAGTCACTCACACTATCTTATCCAAGACTCAAACTATCTTATCCAAGGGTAGACGACTCTTGAAAATAGAGAAGGAATTGGGTAAGGCTATATATTCTTGCACAGAATACTGATCCAGAAACACAAGGATTTGGGCTTTTAAACACTTCTAGACTAACTACTTTTTTAGGGTATCTGGGAAGAGGAAAGGAGTATGTCCCATCTACCTCTAAGCAGCATGTCTCTCCACAGGCAAGTCTCTACAATCCCTCTTACCCTTTGTCATAGCTCCGCTTGGCACTGCTTGGTACTGCATAGATATAAAACAAGTGTCTTCTCTTGACATGATGTTGCTTTTGCCGTGATGTTCTCCATAAACAACTCACCTTCTGTGAAAATAGATTCATTTTTAATCCTTGGAAATGTAATCTCACTCTTATATTCCCCCTGTTAGCCATATATGACATTCTGGTTCTTTCCCCAAACCCTCACACCCTAAACAGACATATTAGGACAATCCAAAGTTAATAATAATAATAACAGCATCACTGGCAATAGCCAAGATATATAATCCATCCAGATGTTCGTGGATGGATAAAAGTGTGGTGTGCATACACAAGTGAAATTTTATTCACACATAAAAAGAATGAAATTCTGTCATTTATGTCAACATGAATGGAACCAGAGAACTTTAAATGAAACAAGTCAGGCACAGAAAAACAAACACCAAATATTCTTACTTACATGTAGAAGCTAGCAAAATTTATCCTGTAGAAGCAGAAAGCAAAACAGTGGTTATTAGAGGGGAGGAGAAGAGATGAACAGATGTCAACAAGTATAAGGATTCAGTTTACATAAGGAATAACTTCTAATGTCCTATAACACAGGAGGTGTCAACTATGGACATCATTCAATTGAATATTTCAAAATAGCCAGTAAAGAGAATTTCAGATGTTTCCAAAACAAAGAAAGGATAATATCTGAGGGGATGTATGTACCAATTGACCTGGGCTGATCAGACAATGTGTAAAAAACACAACGTAGACATATATTGAAATATCACACCATACCCCATAAATAATGTGCAGTTTTTGTTTGACAATAAAAAGCATATTTTTAAAAAGTTAAAAATATAATAATAGTATTAATAGTAATAATATAACCAGTATGACTGATACTATGTACAAGGCACTATTGGTATGTTAACTCCTTTAATATTCACAATGACTCTGTAAGCCAGGTACTATTATAATACCCTTTCCAAAGTAGGAAACGGGGTGCAGAGCCGTGAAGAAAAGCCTCCCGATCGAGTGGTCAGTAAAAAGCAGAATGGAGAGGTCTACGTGGGATATTTGGCTCCTGAACATATTCTCTTAACTTTTATAAAATAATAACTTATGAAAAGTTATTTGTTCTAAAATAAGATAGAGTTTGGGATGAGAAAATCTAGACTCAGTCAAATATTATGAAATTTGGTATTTTGGGCCCTCTTAGTCTTATATTTATCGCTTAAGGATAATGAAGGTATGGCTCATTCTGCCTGTGGTTTTATGGTAAATACTCCTGTTGGTTGTAGACATGTAGTCATGCTACTCACTATGATTAAGATGGCAGAAACAATGCAGCAGTTAAAATCTATGTATCTCTCTGCATTTTCCAGCAGCTCTTGTGATCAGTTCGGCCGTGTGCTTGGTTCTGAGGAGAGGAATGAAGAGATAGTAATGTGTTCCTGGACAAGGCGAGGTGCCTTCTCCTCATTCCCTTCCTCTTTCTCCACGCGGCAGAAAGTAGAGGGCTGTGAGAGATATCTGGGCATGCTCCGGATATCTGCCCCATTGCTTGAAAAGAGCACCCGGGAAGCCAACTGACCACCAGCATTGGCCTTCGCCGTAAACACAAACCCGAATTGCATGAGAACTGCCTAAATTAATAAAGAAAACCACGTTTCTGATGTTGTATTTATCTGTGGTTTATTTTACTTCCACATTAACCTACCGAATGTCTTTTTTTTCTGTTTTAATGTCATTTCCCACTTTCACCTTGTAGGCTGAGATGAAGTGACTACCAGTTCCCGATCTCTAAAAATGATAAAGATGTCCTCAGTTCACTCTCTCAAATTTAGTCATTTCCTCAGGGTCTCCCAGACTAATCATCACTCACCATGTGTGAGCAATCACTGAAAATTTGCTAGATCCACTATTTGCTTCTTACATATCCAACTTTTAAACAATGTCCCTGATTTCAGAATGGACTTAAAACAAGAGGTTTTTGCCTCTGCAGTGCCAGCACCTGCCCATGGCAACTGACATGAAGAACTTTCTATTTCTTCCTCGTAGATATCCCTTCCTGTGAGGTTTACTGTCTGACTCCCCTTCTGTTTTCTCAGCACCGTCTCCATGCACAGCACCAGTATATCGGACAACATCAGGACAGAGCTTTCCCCTCACCAAATGTGTGTTCCTCTCCACATTGTCTCAAAATGACTTCAGTTTTGCTTTCACCACATTTCCCATAGATATGAGGATCAATGGTTTGCTGTCTCTGAGTTCAGCCTCTACCCAGTCATCCTTTCCTTAGAACACTCTTTACAGATTCCTCTGCCCCGATGGCCACGTCCCCTAACTCCCCTGTAGATACATGCTTCTATCTGTGTTTTGCCTCTGTATTAACACGGTCATGTGCACTGTCGACATGAAGATCATTGACTGCCGCGTCCTGGCTATCTTTTCCTGATGGTCACGATCAAAAGGCTTCTCTTTTCTTGCTGTATCATCTCTCTCATCCCTCCTCCCTCTATCTGGACATTATCAACTTGAAATGAGCTTAGATCTAGATTAATAATTGATATGGACTTATACTATGTTGCACACAATGTCATGATATGGTAAACGATTATTCTCTATGTAGTGATCTGAGATTTCAATTATTTTAATTTTTTGGGGGAAAGATCTGTAAACCTGTTTTCCTCTGCGGTGCTAATTTCACTTTAGGCCCAAGCCATGTAGACATCTCTGATTTAATGCCCATATTCAGTGGAGCCCAAGTGATCGTCAGGGAAGAATGAGAACTTTACTAACAATCTGAGTAGGAAAAAGTCATTACATTTAAAATGGTATGTTTATTCTTATTAGTGAGTTATACTTGCTAACAGATACCTGGAAAAGCCACTGAAAGGTCCCCCAAAGCTGTTAAGACCATGATAGGCAAGGAGACCCCTAGAGAGCTTATAGATAGAGACAGGTGGCACCTCCAGCCAGGGAGGAGCGGAAGGTGTCTCTCGACCAAAGGTGGCTGTCCCCACCTCAGAGGGATAGGACATTGTCCTCCTGCCACCTTCTGCTTTTCCTGTCATGTCTCCTTTCCCTCTTCTAATACTTAATCAAAGGATGGTGAAATGTCACTTTGGACTTTGAAAGTGTCAGTTTCAAAATGATTTTACATAGTAGTTGGTATTTCTTTATTCCATGAATGCAGAAAGGATAATATTACTTTGAATTCACTGCACTGGAAAGAACCTTTTCAAGAGATGAAATAACACTAATAATTAGATCTTTCTTCCCGCCCCTCCTTCCTTCTCTCTTATCCTGTCTGTCTCCCTCACTCCCATAGTTCTGTCCTCTCAGACCTGTCAGTTTTTACTTTATGTGCATCTGTGTAATTAGAATATTTGATAAATAAACTTATTTCTCAGTTACATATTAGATATGCAATCTTTGCATACTTTCTTACATTTCTGAATCATACTTTGATGACTTGGAAAAGGGAGAAAATGCTTGCTGTGCAGTATATTAATGAGGATAAAGTGAGATAATGGATGCTGACACCTGCATGAGCAATCAGCCCACAGGAGCTGCTTAAACAATATGAAGAGGTAAAATTTCAAAGTTCTCGCTTTATGCTGGGCACTACAGTAAGGACGCTGATACACTGCATCATTGGGTTCTAACTGCAACCCTAGAAAGCACATACTGTTACCCCAATTTCATACTGGAGACTTCCAGATGCCTAATGCTAATTAGATCACTTAAAGTCATATTCTAAAAGATGAACTCAAACTTGTGCTTTGCCTAATTTTATATATATTCTCCTACATTTGACACTAGTCTGCTATTTTTAGAATTATCACTGCCCCCCCACCTTCATCGAGATGTTGAAACACAGAAGATAGGATGCCATCACCCAAAAGGTTCTCACACGAGGAGCTGCAGGGTAGCTGAAGAACTGTAGGGGGCAGCATAGCTGTACATAACCTCCGTTCTGCGTCTTAAGAATCCCCTACAGTACTGCAACTACACTGTGGGCTTTTCGTTTACATTTATGAGTGACTGGATGACTGAAGAGCTAGGTAACAGGTAGATGGTAGATAAGGTGGGTACATGGATGCACAGAAAGTGATAAACACTTGTCTTCATAATTAAAATGTTCCCGCAAATCTAGAGTACCTGGCCTTAATATAATCTATTAGTTCCTAGGTCGGTTGGATTCTGATATTAAAAGTAATCAAAAATTTGAAAAACAATGTTTGACTTGGGGTTATGATTTATAAATGATTAAACTAAAGGACTAAATCTTGCTGTGAACTTACACAAACACAAAAAAAGTGGTTGTGAAATTAAATATATCATTATTCATGAAAAATATACTTTTCCCTCCAAACCATTGAGGCAGGAAAACAAAATAATTGAAGAAAGAAATTTCTCAAAAATATCCTGACTATAATGTAAAGATAAGCGCACAGACCTTGCAGGGGGTGTCGACCATGACTGGCATTTGGGGAAGGTAAAAGCACGGCTTCCAGTGCAATGACCTTGATTTCACTTTTCCACGAGAGGAGGCTGAAACACGTGTGGCTCACCAGTGGTATTCTTCCCACAGAGGTTGGACCAGCCATGTCCTGACTTTACAGACCACGAGCCTTTCGCCTCTCTTGCTCAGCAGCCAGGTCAGAGATAGCTCACCTCGCCCTGTCCTGGGCTGACTCGTGCTGAGGCACAGCAATGGGAGGGGCCTTGTAAGGGCTCCGATAGCGCTATCTGCAGAGCCAGCACTAGGAGGGGCAAGCTTCAGAGCGTCTCCCTCTCAGCCTCCTAACAAGGTTTGATTATTCACATACTGAAATTGTTATTTAATTTTAAAGCACTAACCAGGAGCCTGCCCAGCTCTGACTGTGGCAAGGACACAACCTTACACATTTTAGATTCTCTCTGTTCTTTCTCTGATGCTTGAGCACACAGTGAGGGGCAAAGGCTCCACGCGAGTGCGCAAGACGGAAAGTCAGGAGCTCCGGGTCCCAGGTCGGGCACTTCCAGAGAAACCCAATCCTGCTAGGAGAAACCCTGTGTGCTGCTGGACTTCAGTGTCCCCTTCTCTAAATGACAGCCTGGAGTCAATTACTTCCAAATGGCTTTATTTTAACACAGAAGTTCTATCAATCAAGATCATAAGCTCCCTAAATCTAGGCCAGGGTAACCGAACCTGAGACTCCTCAACTAGAAAGACATCCCCATATTTCTCATTCAACCACTACTAAATCCTCTTCTTCAAATAAGTCCACTGGGTGCCAGTGGGTGCCAGATGTGTGGCTGCTGTTTCACAGATGGAGAAAAGAGGCCCTTCTTTCCTTCTTTCTTTCTTTCTTTCTTTCTTTCTTTCTTTCTTTCTTTCTTTCTTTCTTTCTTTCTTTTTTTCTTTCTTTCTTTCTTTCTTTCTTTTTCTCGTTAAGGGCAAATGTGATGGCGCCTCACACATTATTTTTTTATTTTTATTTTTTTTGGTGCTGGGAATCGAACTCAGGGCCGTGTGCTTGTGAGGCAAGCCCTCTAACCACCGAGCTAAATCCCCAGCTCACCTCACACATTATTGAGACATTTAAAAATTTTGTATGTATTCATTTAAAAATGTAGCCAGGCATAGTAATATATGACTGTAATTTCACCATGTTGTGAGGCTGAGGCAGGAAGAGCACAAGTTTGAGCCCAGCCTAGGAAATTTAGTAAATTAGCAAGACCCTGTCTCCAAATAAAAATGAGCTGGGGAATGGAGCTCGGTGCAAGGTTCCTGGGTTCAGTCTCCATTATGGCAAAAAAAAAAAAAAAGAAAACCCCAAAACCAAAAAAAAAAAACCCCAATTTTTCCTTGTACATATGTGACGTGTGCTTATATTAGACATATTTTAAAATAGATTTTTATTAAAATTTATCCAAAATTACACAAACTTACAGGCCATTACACAAGCTTACAGATCACAATACATTGTACCTTTTGCTTATGACAGTGAGTAATGTAAACAACCACATAGATGCAGCATTAAGTCACAACTACATAAAGTTACTGTAGTACCTAGTGTACATGTCACTGTTTTAAGTTTGGGTTACTAGGTTCTTGTTTTTAAGATCATTATTCTCTGGATTTCCACTCCCCTGCCCCTTTGCCCTCTTCTTGCTCCCTTGTACCCTATGCCTATTATCTTAGATCTGACTCTTTGCCTTTTCGATCTATTGTTTACCCTTTTCTTTTGTTGGAGGCCCCTCTTTCTAGTCTCATCTGCCTCAAAGAAAGAACTTGACACCCTCCCCGCAGAGCCACATTCAATAACTCATTTCAAGGATTCAGGCCCATTGCTTCACAGAAATCTTCAGCTGTATAGAGCAGTGGGTAAGAGTACAGACTTAAAACCAGACTGCCTGAGTGTCTGGCGACTCAGCGTCTCTTACTAGCTATGTAACTCAGTTTCTACATCTGTAAAATGGGTTTTCAACATGCTCATAAGAGTTTTGGGGAAACTGATAAGAGTTATGCAAAGATTTTAAAGCAATAATTAATATATGCCAAAATTCTAGAAATGTTTGCTATTACTATCCTGCTTAATTTCAGTCATTCTTACTATAGTTCAGAACTACTTATTTACACTTGAAACCAGTTTGATTTTAATAGTAAGGATAAAAATGAGATTTACTGAAGGCTTACTGTGCCAGACACTCTAACAAGTGCTTTCATAAATTATCTCAATCCTTCAACTTTTTTGGATTACCTATCATTAATATCCTCACTTTATTGCATTTAAGGGAATGGCTTAACTTCCCCTGGGATAAACATGCACTTATACAGTCATGCAAGCTTTTATTAGCAAGGAGTAAATTTGAATTTGACTTTAAGCATTTCTTCCTTCAGTGTTCAGTGCTTATATACTGACCTGCACTTTGTAGCACTCTCTAAGTGGGACGCTGGAAATTTAAATTTAAGCCCAGCCTCTGCCTTCTAGGAGCTCCCAGGCCAGATCATCTAAGGAGCATTTTTAATTGTGTGTTCCAGTGTCCTTATTACTATAAAATTATACTGTATAGCTCTGTAATTGGTTCTGAGATTATAGTTTGGTTTTCCTAATCTGAACATAGCATCCTTGAGATCATAATGAGGAGACCAAGTGGACAAGGGATGGCGGTTACGGCTATTGTGTTCAGTTACTGAGTTGACTTTATGAATTCAAGAACTATGACTGATTCACTGTTAGGCCTCCAGAGCTCATTAAAATGCATATATTTTGTGTTTAACAAATGTATAAATGCTCCAATGTAGGGAAGTTATCTTCTAGAACAGGAAAATGAACTGTACTGTGTGACCCGGGATTAGAAGATGATCATTTGTGTAAGCACTTTATAAAGAAGTTAGCCAGCAAAACGAAGGGCTTGGCGGAAATTCCATGAATTCCTCCCCTTGATAGAGAGTCCCACAGTCGTGTGAATTTCCAGAGCAGAAGTCTGGTCTTGATGAGTTCCCACATTCGCACCACGCAGCATACATCTCATCTTCTGCTGTCATCATAAACACAGTGAGGGATGCAGGTCTACTGGCAGGAGGAGGCTCTTCCCACATTTTCTGATGGATAAATCATACTATTAAGTGGATGTGTTGAAGCAAATGGAGATGCAGGAGCACCAGATGTGGGTCCTCAGATTCCTGCTGTCAGCTTCCAGGAGGCCCTGCGTCGTTTCCCAGTGTTTCCTCCTTAGCTTCTGTGTTTGACTTTGACCTTCCCTCCTCTTCTTGAACCTTGTCGAAATGGTATCTGTGGTAAGCATGGCTTCTGAAGAAAGTTCTTAGTAATTAACAGCTTACCCATATGTTCTACAGCACTATCTGGAATCAATTCAAGAAGACTGCAATTAGAGGTATTACTCTAGGTAAGAGAGAATGAATGGAGATGGAAGGATGAAGAATGATTAAGGGAGTTGGGAGAGATGATACAGATTAGTAGATGATGAATTGGACTACTATTTATTGAGACCTCATGCATTTAGCTATTGTCTCCTTTCCTAACTGTAATTTTATCAATAGACACCATCACTATTCCTATTTTTGGGTGACAATACTGAGCTCAGAGGAATCAAGGATTTGCCTAAGGTCAGACATGTCGGAGGCAGAGCAGACCCTTGCCAAACTCAAGCTGCCGTTTGAGAGCCCTTTAGCCCCACTGATGAGCAGGATCCAGCTGATGGGCTGGGGAAACAGAGGAATCCAGCTGAGGTGAAGGAGGCTACAGTAGAAAAGTCTATTACTGTAACTTTGGAAACAGGAGGGTCTAAGACCTTGGACTACAGGGAGCTTTGAGTCAGCAAACTTGAGACCCCCCCCCCAGAGGGACTGTGTGAGCTGGTGCGCAAGATGGGTCTATCAGAAGGGACAGAGAGGGCAGGGCAAGGCCAGCTACCTGCTATCGAGGCCCAGAAGGCGTCCAGGCCTGCTGGCCCAGATAGGTGGGCAGGTCAGGTTGTCAGCTATGGGTGGAGTTCATGAGTCTTGGGGAGATAGACGATGAGCAGGAAAGTGGGCTTGGGAAAAGGCGAGGAGGCTCAGCAGAGCGGCACTTTTCATTCACAGGGCTTTCTATTCCCTTAGCCAGGGACAAAAACTTGACTCCTATGAGTTCAGGCTCATCATGTATAAAATAAAGAAAATAATATCTGTCTTATGGAATTGGTGTGAGGACTCAAAGAAGTACACACTTTCTGGACCTGTGGCCTAGCAATTCAGGACAGAGCTGTGGTCTCCTTATGAACTAGTCATCTTAAAGGAGCGTGCAAGTTTTAGAAAATAGCACCGACTACTGTCAGAGTTGTAGCGACAGCCTCAGAGCCTGACAGCCCGGGATATGGTACAACAGAGCCCAATCCTGCCCCAGCAGGAGCATCTCCCGAAGGCTTAGCATTACTGGTTTAAGTGCCTAAGGTCACAGGGCTAGACAAAGGCAACTAACCACCACTCTGAAGTCTCAGAACTTCCCACTTAACTAGGATCATATACATCCAAGATTCACAAGCATGACACATTCTTTGGAGACTGTGCAGTAGCTGAGAGGGAAGCAGGCCGAGGAAAGAGTCACAAACCTCATTGGGGACACTTGATGAAATAGTGGATTCACACTACAAGAGAATAAAAGGGGGATGGGATTTAACATGTAACTAAAATCTTTCCATACATCAGATGCCATTCTATGGTATTTAAGTAATCTCATTTGCTATCATATCTCTGTTAGGTACGTATTATTCAACATATGCTAATTAATGCTGATGGTAAGTAACACATATTGAATACTTAGTAGATGGTAGAATCTAATTTCAGTCCATTTTATAAACCAATTTATGTCATACTCATACTGATATTCAGAAATGGCTCATTATCTAGTTCACTGATGGACAACACAAGGCATGACAGGTGTATTTCTTGAAGGCACATAGGTAACTTGTGGTTAGACTCAGGTAAACTGGAGTGTCATATGGTCTACGTTACTGTACTTCTCTTCATGTGTGGAGAAAGGAAGGTGAGGGAGATGAAGCAATCTGTCCATGTTTACAAAGTTTCCAAGTGTGAACAGGGATGTAGCCCAGGCCCGCTTCTCCTGAAGACTGTGAGCTTCCCACATCAAAACACCACCAACAACGTCCACCGTGGACCCTCCTCCCTGCTCCTGACTTTCATCCCTCGGAGACTGGGGCTCATGAGTACAAGCCACGGTTGTTGATTATCTTTCCTTGATCATGATATCTAAGGCAAGTTTGAGAAAAAAATGTAAACACAAATTTGAATACAAGTTCAAAATACAAAGAAAGTTTATGATGGATAACAAAGATTTAGAGATGATCATGTGTGGGTACCCTTGAGAAAACTGGAGGCCTATATCTGTCCAAATTGTCTCTTGAGTCCTGGCCAAGCTGCAAGTCTGGTTAAGGAAGAGAGTGTTCATGAATTATACACTTGAATCACGCTTCTGGCCTAATCACTGGCTCTCTACTCCCCTGCACGATTTTGAACCTCACTGTCTTCAAAACATGAATAAATCTATCTGGTCTTTGTCTGTGTGACAGTCTCACTGGTGTCAAGTGCAGAAGACCCGGATCCAGGCCAGGAGCAGCACGCAGCGCTGTGATAGGAGATCTGAAGGCTGAGAGGCTGCAGCTTCCCTGAATCTTGCTTCTGCAACAAATTAAATAGCCACGAACTTGGGGCTTCACACTGTCTTTCTCATCTGTAAGCAGAATGAAAGAACTCAGTATGAATACTGTTGAAGTCCCTCTATCACCTGTGTCAGGTAGAGCTTTTCATTTTCAGTTCTCTTTCTCTTTCTCTCTCTCTCAAAAATCGTGTCTCACTGTGTTTTCTTCTAAGCCTAGAGGTTTTACATTACCTGGAGACAGGCTCATGGGGCAGAGGCAGACTAGGGAGAAGAGAATTTTGACAGGGACAAAGCATAAAGGAAATGGTTGCATGGAGGGTCAGAGAAGGTAGATCTGAAGTTGCAATGGGATGACCTATTGGCAAGTACATCCTGTGAAATTATTTTAGGAGCTCTGAATAATATTTTACAATAAATGAAATGTGATGTTAGCTTCTAAAGTCAAGAAATATTTCAAAATAACTATTATTTCCAATACAAAGAATCAGTGCTTTGGACCACATCCCTTTAAAGGCTTTTGTACAGCAAAAGAAATCACCAATAGAGTGGGGTGAAACCCACAGACTGGGAAAAAAGTTTTGCCAGCTGTCCCTCAGACAAAGGTCTAACATCTAGAATGTGCAAAGAACTCAAAAAAATCAAACCTCCCAAATTGAAAGACCCAATCCAAAAATGGGCATCTGAAATGAAGAAACATTTCTCAGATGAAGAAATAAAAATGACAAGTAAATTCATGAAAAAGTGTTCAACATCACTAGTCATTTAAGAGATGCAAATCAAAACAAGGTTAAGATTCCATCTCACTCCAGAAAGAACAGTGATTATCAAAAAATCAACCAATAACAAATGCTGATGAGGATGTGGGGGAAAAGGAACCCTCCTCCATTGTTGGTGAGAATGTAGATTGGTCCAGTCTCTGTGGAAATCAGTTTGGAGATTCCACAAAAAACTACAACTAGAGATTCCATTTGATCCAGCTATTCCTCTACTGGGTCTCTTTCCAGAAGAAATAAAATCATCGTACCACAGCAATATATGCACAACCATGTTTATAGCAACACAAATTGTAATAGCTTAGTCTTGGAAACAACCTAAATGCCCAACAACTAATGAATGGCTAAAGAAGATGTGGTTTTTCTACATAATGGAGTACTACCCCACCATAAAAAAGGATAAACTAGAGACATTTGTAGGTAAATGGATGTACCTTGAAAACATACTCTTAAGTGAAATAAATCAAACACTCATGAGCACACACTGAATTGCTTCTCTGATATGAGAAACCGTAAGTGTAAATAAGGACAAAGAAGTGTAATAGATATCATATAAAAGGAAGATATTATTTCAAAAGCGAACTAGAAAGGGAGAAGGGGGAAAAAGGAAGGGAAAAAGGAAGTAAAAGGAAAAAGGAAAAATGGAAAAATATAAAAAATATATATATAAATAAACCTGGTATAAATAGGGAAGGGGGAGCAGAAGGGAGGAGTGGGGAAAAGGGGGGAAAACCAAGATACATCAGGTACAGGTACAAAATAAATAAGATGAATGTGATCACTATGTATACAATGTACTGACACATGTTCTTGGTTTAAAAAACACTATTATTTCCGATCACACATATATATATATAGTTATTTATACTATTATGACAGATAATACTTAGCATAAACTGTTTTTCTTGCTCTGTGTACAACAAACCTATTTAAGCTTTCTAACGCTGTGATCTAAGCCATATTATCATTCTATGTTTCAGAGTCATTAAGAAGTTACAGTTTGTTTGCCCAAGATCACATGGGAAGTAGATGATCACCAGGCCCCTCTCAGTATCTCATGGCAACATTTGGACAGAATGATGATTATTTTATTTCATCAGGAATGGGCTCCCAGTCATTGCAGAGCTCATGCCTGGCACCCTTCCACTAATATGAGCTACCTGACCTTGGTAGGCTTAGGAAACGCTCAATGTAGAAAAGACGAGAAAGGGAGGGCTGATTGTGCTAAGCAACAAAGACGCTTTCTCCATTCCTGCCCCAGTGGGGTTCTTGTCTAAGAATAAACCACTCTGTCTTATTGTGTTTTAGGCAATTCTATACACATTGCCCTAAAGAGAGATGGGGAAGTGGTATTCTCCATAAAGAAAATTCATTTTAATTTCTCAAGATCTAGTTCGTATTTTCTTAATTTTATTAAATCTTTTGAAAGAGTGAGAGTGAGAGGAGAGAGGCATTAATTTCCTCACATATATATGCGCCATATATATGTATATAAAGTATAGAAAATACTATATTACTGTACTATCGCTAGCTATTACTATTTTTGACTAGTACTTCTGGTGGGCAAGGTATGTCTTATTCTTGTTTGTGATTCAAGCATTGAAATTAGTATTTTTCACACTGCAAGTACTTCAAAAACATTTACTGAATGAGTACAATTATACATTCTGCAAACTCAGCACTGTTTATTACCTTTGACCTTCTTGCCTCTGATCAAACAAGCTCCACTTTTACCTTAGCCCATATTTTATCTCTATGTAAGTCCCCATTGCCCCTTCTCATAGTCCAAGCATGGACAGCTCTGGCTGGACCCCAGTCTGAGTCAGACCGTCCCCTCCCCGTGAGTCCCTGCCCCCTACTCTGCCCCTGCATAGCCTTCTGGATTAGCATCTGGTGAGAGACCACAGCAATGCTGAGTCATGCCAAGTCATGCTTAGTCATGCTGAGGCTTTGGGTGTGTGGCCAGATGTTTTCAGTCTCCTGTGATCTCTGTTATCTGGGTCTCCAGCAGGAAACTTACAAGTCAGATGGTGAGAAAAGAAGAAGTTTACTACCTGCCTAAAATCCTACTTCTGCTGGGATCCTAAAAAGAAAGGGACACACAAGATAGAATATGATATTTTAAACTATATTGTTTCCTGATTAAAAGATTATTTCTGGTTGTCCTTATCAGATACCATAACGTGATCACTCATAGTGAATCAAATATTCATCTTGCACATACATAGAAGTAGCAAAATCGTGCTTTTCCGGTACATGTGCATGGATTTTTAGTTTATAAAAGATATAGTTATTAATCAAATGCTATCAGAGTACTTTGAAGCATAGGAACTGTGCTAGTGAGTTTCATAACAGGTTCTCATGTACTCTATAATCCAGAAGAGAATTTAAGTGTCCTTGGCTGGACAAATTTGTGGCAAGGCTGGATAATTAAAGGATTCTCCCAGCTGTTAACATTCTAGGATTCTGCATACTGAGTATGTCCTTCACTAGGAGGCCTAGAGATCGGAGCTGACACAGAAGGTGGGTGAGGAAGGCATAAAAAGAGATGAAGGAGAGCGCTGTTCACCATTTTGGGGTCCCCTTGCAGAGGTGAGTAACCATGGGCCTGTGCTCTCGGGGGTAGAAGCTCACAACCTGGGTCAGAACTGACAGGGATGCTCAGTTAGGGACACTGCAGACCAGTCTTCGGCCACCACTTCCGTGGGGAAGATGAAGGCAACTCCCAGCCCTGGGAAGAAGCCACATCCCTGGAGGAAGGCTAACAGCTTCATGTCTGTGGGTGACTGTCACAGACTAAGATGGATGGAAATCCATGACAGGCAGTGATAAACACTTGTGGAAAGGAAAAGCAAGAAAGAGGCTAAAGGATCAGAGAGAGTATGTAAAGAATGACTTTGGTTTCTGTGAGAGTTCACTGATGTAAAAAATGTTCCATAAATATGAAATGACTTGAGGATTTACTCAACAGGAGGGAAATAGAAAAAGAGAGATGTATAAATGAGTTCAACTGACTTGTGCATAACTTTTAAATAAATCTTATGAATAATTTACTTCACCGAGCTTCTCCAGGCTCTGAACTCTGATGGTTTTGGACTCTCAAGAGGTCCTGCTATAAACCTAACATGGTTTTCATTTTAAACAGTGAATGAATGACCTCTTTTTAGTCTAATAGACTCCGATAGAAACACAAAAAGGAGATTCAGTGGTGCTGTGAAAACTTCTTTTTTGGTTCAAGTATTTCTGTAATAGGAATAGGGCAGGTTACGCCATGCACTTTTAACACAAATACTGATACTGAGAAAGCAAATATACTTAAAAATGTCTGTAAAGACAATAGGATACAGAGAGTTATGTGTGTAACGACTATGAAACAGGCTCTAATACAAAGCCATTTAAATCAGAAATCAGTGAGGGAAAAAGCGGTAAAAGAGAAAAAATTCAGGAGACAGGTCTAGAAAGAATATGAGTGGTATCAGAACAAAGTGAAATTTGTGACTAAAGACCCAGAAAACTATTTATTGTTTCACAGCACAAGCAGTAGACACAGCTAGATGACCTCATAATTGGCCTCTATCATGTTGCTGGCTTGGTAGTCTTAATAATTTTCAACAAAAGGACAACTCTTTTCATTTTGTCTTGGGCTTGAAAATTATGTAGATGGTTCTGAGGAAATGGTGGTCTATTTCTCTCTAACACTGTGATCAGCACCATGCCCAGGGTATCGTGCATACTCGGTGCTTGTTGGAGTGAAAAATATCCTTCTTACTCCCTTCTACACATAGACAGTAACTCATCAGAGGTGTAGGAACTGTCCTGGGGGAGCAAGTCTAACTCTAGAATGTAATTGAGTAATAAGAGGAAGAAGAAGGAGGCACCTAGCCTTCCTCCCCCAGTTCAGAGCCCACAGATTTCACATCAAAGTCCCTCACTGCAGAATTATTTTCTGACTTATACCAAAGTTTTCTCTCCTCAAAAAGTGTACAGTTCCTACAGCTACAGGGCCATGCTTTGTAAGCCATCCGTCAGCATCCAAGAAGCATTGGTTGATATTGCTTTGGCTAAAGTTCTGATAGGGACACAAGTCCAAAGAGGGTTTCTGATTTCCCACCCTCCCTCCTCCAACACCACTTCTGAGGCGTTGACTGTAATGAACAGTCATTGATGAAACTTAGTGTAAAGACTCTGCTTGGTTAGGTTTAAAATTCTCGTGTAAACTACTACAACTGTTATGGAAATAAGTATGGAGATTTCTCAAAAAATCTAAAAGTAGAAATTCCATTTGAGCCAGATATTCCTCTTCTGGTATCTTTCTGAAAGAGTAAAAGGCTTTGTATTATAGCGACACATGCAATATCGCTAATTATAACAGCATAATTCGTAATAGCTAAATCTTGGAAGTGGCCTATATGTCCAATGAATGAATAAAGAAAATGTGGTATTTGTACAAACAATATTACTCTTCCATAAAGAAAGGTAAACTTGAGTAATTTCTAGGGAAATGGATGCACCTTGAGACCATAAAGTGAAATAAATCAGACACACAAGCTCAAATATTGTATGGTTTCTTTTATACAAGAAACCCAAAGTACAAATAAAGAGCAAAATAAAAGATAGATAATAGGAAACAGGGAGATGGATCTTTTGCAAATGGGAAAGGGACCAAAAGATGGAGGAAGGAGGGAGGAATAAGAAGAGAAGGGGATGAAAAAGAATTAAGATATGTGATGCACTTGTACCAAGTCCTCGTGAGTAATGTAATCGTTATACACTACAAACATGTACTGATTTAAAAAATTTAAAAATCCTCATAATAATACATACACCCAGAAGTGCACACACACACACACACACACACACACACACACACACACCCATAATCCCATGTTCGATCTCTTAGAAAATTCCATTCACTTTACATTTAAAAAATATATCCAAGGGCCAATAAAAAATGTATCCAGAGCATGTCCATTGCTACTACCCTGGTCTAAGACACTATCATCTCCACTTAAGTTATAGCTGTAGACTCAACTAGTCTCTGCTCCTACCTCTTCCCCTCCCCCTCCTGTGTCCTCCCAACTCAGGAGCCAAAGCAGTCTTTGAAAATGTAAATCATATTTGTTCACCTCTTGATTTAAAGCCTTCTGATAGCTTTCTATGTCATTCATAATAAAGCCAAATCTTTACATTTTTCTACAATTTTCAATGCTTATATTGTTTATTATGAATTAATACTGGTATATATGTATGTGCATATACATATATAAGTATATACTAGTGTTTATGCATATGAATGTATACTTTTTTCTTACAATTATACAATTATAGATCCCACATTTTACAGGTTAGGACCTGTACAGCCATATTTTCTTCTACTCTTCCCCTTTATCTAATCCTACATAGGTCTTTTTTGACATTCCCTGAAAACTCTAAGCTTCTTGCCTTTTTAGGATATTTATATTTGTAATTCCCTATGGTCTGAATATTCGATCAAGGTTCCATGTGAGTAGTCTCCTAGGCATCTATTTAGTATCCTTTTATGTGTTCCCTTCTGGAGAGGAAGTCCATGGCTCACTATTTAAAGTACCAACATGTTTCCACTCACATGCTAATCACATTCTACCCTTTATTTCAGTTTTCTTTGTCCACAGCACTTAGTTTTATTGGAATACACCATTTAACATGCTTATTTACTGCTTATGTAACTACTCCACTACCAACTGCTTTAAGAGGGATTTTGTTTCTGTATTTTTTCTGCTACATGATTAGCACATTTGCAGTGTTGAGTGAATGAAAATGAATAGTCAAACAATGACACGAATGTAAGTAAAAGGATACGCGCAGCCACATCCACTGCTGCAGACATAGGAGCCAATCAGTGGTGTGATACTGGAAGGAGAAAGGCTGACTAGAGCAAGTTTACACCTTAGCAGGCAAAACTTTGGCTACTGAATTCTAGGTCAAACTCATTTGCGTTGTAGGCTGATATTTGCTCTTAAATCTAGTCAAAATAAAAGATGCCAAAGACTAAAATAGAAACCAAGATAATGTATTTGTTTATAAGGAATACTTATGTGTATGTGAGCAATAAGTTCTTCCATTTTTCAACCAGACAAAAGTAGAGGAATCCAATTATTCCAAGGCAGGTAGCCTGATGCAAGCATGCCACTAAAGTAAGCACTATACCGGAGGGCTGGTATGGTGTACTCTCCCACCGTCACACAAGGACAGCCTTGGTCTAAACACCAACATCCCAAACAACTCTGGGATATATGCCCACAGAGCAATTTTTTCTTGCTTTCCTCATTGGCCTTTATCCTTACATAGCAGAACATTCCGTGTGACTGCAGTTAAGAATTTCTGGCCTGGAAGTTGTTCTATCTCCTTCAGATGACTTACAGCATTTCTTGTGGTCACTCTTTTCTTTCTTTTTCTTTTTCTTCTCCTTTTTTTAAACAAAATCTCAGTTGAATTGGAAGAATGCAATTTATTTCCCTGGATTTCTGGCTCTTATAAATTCTATAGTCAATATATCCTTCAACTTTTTGTGATCGTTACATGCTTATAATCATGTATATTATAAATGATATATGCACATATATGCACACATATATCACAAAATATATCTATCAGGCATTTAAAGACAATTAACACTACCAAATCCTCAAACACTAGCACGCATCTCCTTTCTATTGTGTACTCCTGAGGGAACCAAGGAGGAGGACAGCAGGTGCTAGCAGGGATGTAAGCTCTCCCCGTCTCACTGTCTCGGCTCCCTCCTTGCTACAGCCCTGTGCAGTCCTGAGCCCTTATCTACACCCACAGGCTCTGACCCCACCCAGCTACCACCAGCTGAAGTCCCCAGGAGGAGAAAAACACCAGATCTGCCCCTTCTGTTTTAAAAATACAAAACAAAATAAAATAATCCCCAAAGTCCCCATAAGAAAAATGAATATGGGAAAGAGGTAAATAAACATTTTTTAAGAGGAGAAAAAAGAACAAGGGAAGGGGTTGGGGAGAAGAAAACCGGTGCGGGAGATTGGAGACATGAGCCCTGCTGAGGAATGAGTACAGAGAAGAGGTCTACAAGGCTGAGAAAAAGATGCTTCTGTTCTTCACGGATGCCTCAGAGTCAATAAGCCAGAGATTAAGGCGATTCACTTCCGAAGAGGAACTCTTCTGGGTTATGAGTTCTGGGTAGAGAACAGTCATTAAGCATCCCCGTCCTTGGTGACTCGGAACAAAAGGGCCTGGTTTCTCTAATGCGTAATGGCGATGAATTCGTTAATGGATGGAGTCTGACCGTTACCCTTGTTTCTCTGCTTACTCTACAGTTCTCAATTTTACCTTTAGCCAGAGAAATGTAAAATTTTAATTCAAGAAATATGTCATGTTATAGCTTCAATATAGGGTACTTAAAATACTGAAGACAGATCCCTAGGTAAGAAATAATTGCTTTAGAATTTAAAAATTACCAAATCAAGTACTTCACACTTTTTAAGCAGTAAGAGAGATGAGTTCTTATGCGATCTTTTTTTTTTTTTTTTAACAGTTTTGGACATAGAATTCTAAAAACATCTGTACCTAAAAACATCTCATTTGAATCAACTCTACCTAGAATATACTGAGTTTATGTAACTTTTAGAGATACAACATTTGTAAATTATTACTAGACTTAAATCTTGTGTAAGAGCAATGAGATTTGGCCTAATGAAACAAAGTAATGTAACATAATGAAATAAATGAAAAATGAAAAAAAACTTGCTCTAATAATAATGTCAATCTCTTTGGCTATTCCATTGTATTTTTATTTTTAGCTTGTTCTTAGTTCAGAGAATATATTAGGTAATATTATTTTTACATAAACAAAGAAAAATATGGAATTTTCCAGAATTTCACTGATGAAAATAAATGAACAGATTTTCTTTTCAAGGTCAAAAAATGTCAAAGAAACAAAGAAAATAAAGCCACAGTTCAAAGGACAATAGGATGTGTATGACTTTTTAAGTTACCAAATTCAGGTTTTAAAATTCAAGGTCCAACATGCAGGAATATGGAGTAACTTCCTGGCTCTGACTTCCCGTTCCCACTTCGCTGTAAAGTTTCCTTCTGCTTAATTAAGCACCACATGTGTCCTTGGCTATACTTCAGGCAACATGGCTCCAAAGGGCAACTGATGTCTGTGCTCAAGGGGTTGGGGGAGGGGCCACTCTGCAAATGAGGCCCAGCTCTGGATGAAATCCACCTACAAACTTTGTGAGACTTTGTGAGATGTGTGGCCAAGACCTGGTGTGTCGAAAGTGGGAGAATGGCATGGCTACTGATTATGTCTGTTCCAAGAACTGGAAGAGATTCTGTGTCAACAGCATTACATTCCTCACTTCTTGATGTTATTCTTTTCACTGTTACCATCCCGAACTCAAATGTTAAACTGGTTTGAATTGGAACTATTTTCCTATCTTGAACTTAGCTCCTCTACTTGGAAAAGGGGTATGGGATAGATGGATATTATATTGGCAGATTTCAAGGGAGCAGAAGATAGTGAAAGGGAAGAATAACTAAAGAATTGTGTTGGATTTGGAGAAGGAGCCAACAACCTAAGGACGCCTCAGAGTCCAGTACGCATTATTGTAAGCTCAGTGCAGCGAACTACTTTGCTGCTGACCCTCCTCCGACCTGGCCACACCCATGAGGGACACAGCTCAGCTTGACCAATGACTTCAAAGTACGGGGGAAAAGAAGGGGCCAGGATGTCGCCAGTGAAGAATAAAAGGAGACAACTTCCAGTAGCAGCACATACCTGCTTCTGACACTTCTGTGGTCACCAGCAAGCTCCCGGCCCTGACATCATGGTGCACTTCACTTCCGAGGAGAAGAGTATCATCAACGCCCTGTGGGGCAGGGTCAATGTGGACGAGACAGGAGGCGAAACCTTGGGCAGGTAAGCACCGGTCTTGGCGGCACGAAACTGACTCTGGAAATTGTTGCCGAAACGCTTCAAGATTTTTGAATGGCTCTGATTTTCTGTGTTCTTATCCCATCTCACAGGCTCCTCGTTGTCTACCCCTGGACTCAGAGATTCTTCGACAGCTTTGGCAACTTGTCTTCTCCCTCTGCCATCATGGGCAACCCCAAGGTGAAAGCCCACGGCAAGAAGGTGCTGACCTCCTTCGGAGAAGCCATTAAGAACCTGGACAACCTCAAGGGCACCTTTGCGAAGCTGAGTGAGCTGCACTGTGACAAGCTGCACGTGGATCCCGAGAACTTCAGGGTGAGTCCAGGAAAAGTTTAGCCTCTATCGGTGTCTTACTTGGGGACAATAGTGGAAGCCGACACTATGATTGGAAATGTCAACAAAGATCTCAGAAATCATGGTCGAGTTTGACATTAGAAAGACAGATGTTCTATGGGCATAACCAATACCAACTTACTCAACAAGGGCGATAGTATGGGCAGTTAGAAACCCTGAATTTGCTTACGGCTATACACAAAATTTTGTTAGAACTGGATGTGTTTATCCTGGAGAATAATATTAGTGAATAGAAGATTTGGCAAGGAGAGGCGGAATTCGGCTTTCTGTAGATAGATGTTTATCTTGAGGAAGGAGAAATTCCTGATTTTATGTGTATCCTAATTATAGACTTTAGATCTAGATTTGGAGAAAAAATTAAAAAAAGATTTTGTCAACATTAAACAAATGCTCTAAAATCTATTAAATTCCAATTGAGTATTGTGACCAAAGATTGGTTTGTCCCATATTTAGTGGGCGATTTTAAACTGCCACTGAGAACCCTTTTAGCATGGAAATCATATTTGCAAAATTAAACAATTGTGGAATGAGAAGGAAAGGAAGAAAAGCAAATACAAATAGTAAAATGAGAAGAGAGTGAAGAGATGGGTAGAATGTTAAACCGGGACTCATAAAAATGAAATTGAACCTAAACTCTTCAGAAATGGTTGGACAGGCGGTTTGGAATTGCTGCCAGCGGTGAGTGCAGGTATAAAGCCATTTTTCCCCCCATACAAATTCTTGTTTGGAAACTTCTACTCAACACACCTATGTGTTATTTTGTTTCACCTAACAGCTCCTGGGTAACGTGCTTGTGATTGTTCTGGCCACTCACTTTGGCAAGGAATTCACCCCTGATGTGCAGGCTGCCTGGCAGAAACTGATGTCTGGTGTTGCCATCGCTCTGGCCCACAAGTACCACTGAGCCCTCTTTCCAGTCCACCAGTGTTCCTGTGTGCCCCCAATACCCTCCTTCTGCACATGGGGACCAGATTGGGCCCTGAGAGTACAACTTCTGTTCAATAAAAAACATTCTCTTCAGTAATCAAAAACTGATCTTCTGTCTTCATCTTTTACTCTTGTATTAAAGGGAAAGGGTTCATGGGTTGGAGGGTGAGTTGCGATATAGCAAGAAATGAAAGCTTCTTTCAGAAGTATGTAGGGACTCATCAAAGTAAGATACATGTCAGTTAAAGATCGAAGAGGCCAAGATGGGGAGGAAGCTCTATGGGGAAAGAGGGTTAGATAAGCAGGCATGGACCTTTGGGGCAGTGTGGCAAAAAATTTACTGCAGAGAGGAAAAAGGAGATAGCAAGGTAAATGAGGGGAAAAAAAATGTGATCCATGCCAAATTTCATTAAAAGTAAAAAAAAAAAAATCTTTGCAGGAATCCAAGGTCTAAACTAAGATTACTAATTTAATTTATTCTGTATATTTTGAAGCAGCTAGCTTGTCATATGTCTTTTGAGATTGATTTGAAGATAAGAGAATGAGTTGAGTGATAGGTAGGAGTTTTCCAGAAAAAGTTCACATGATTCCACTATTGTTAAAAGTTTGCTCTTTTCCAAAGGATTCTTTTATCTTAATGGACAGCCAAGAATAAAATGTATGGAATCACTGTGCCTTATGTTCTGGCAGAATGTAGCATGCACTAAAACAAAGTTAGAGTTAGGATACAAGTAATAACATTTTTGGAGGGGGTGATAAAAACTTTCTGTAGGAGAGAAAAGTCTACATGAATATTAGCAAGGCTCATAGTCTAAAACCAATGAGCTTGGACTTCATGACCTGCCTTTCTGGAAGAGGGATGAGTAAACAAAGTGCAGTATTAGCAAAAGACCAAATAGCAGAGGATTTGACTATAAAGATGAAAACCATTACTATGCTATGAGAGTAGAAAACAATAAATATTCTTAGACTGTTAAGTGACTCAAGAAACAGGGTTTTTGGGGAAAAGCAATGTACTAATGGATGCAAAATGCATATAAGTGCAATTATAAGAAATCTTCGCAAAGAAGTTTGAAAACTGAAGTAACTGCGGGCCTCCCAGTGATGCTCAGAGATAAGTTCATGGAAGAACATTGTGGAAAGCAAATATTTTATTTTAAATTTGTAGAGACTAGATGTGAATGATGACTCAAAAGAAAAAATAACAGTTACAACCCAAGAGGAGCCATGAAGTCTGCAAAAAGTGAAGGATGAACGAATATAGAGCGAGGCAGACATGGTATCTAAGTGAGTGGTGTGGGTGAGAAGGAAGGGGGATGTGGAAATGAGGGAAAGCATCAGTCTGGGTAAATATGATGGGCTGAGACCATGCGCTGGCCTGGGCTTCATGTTTCCACCACAGGAATGGGAAACCAATGATTATTGTAGTTTCAGGCAATCAACAACACTGGTCTCTCTGAGCTATATAGTTTTTAAAATATCTCTTTAAACAGAATAAACAGGAGTTATACACTGCATGAAATCTTTTAACCTGGTCAATCCATCAACAAATGCAATAACACCCATCGTTCATCAATCTTTTTCTCTTGCTCTTGCCGCCAAATATTATTCTGGCACTGGATATCAAGAAGTCAAATACTATCTGGAACTGAGTATCAGGAAGTCATCATATTACCAGTTCAACACAACATAACTGAAAACAAATTCATAATTTGCACATGTGAATCCACATAATATACAGGTCTGGATGAGTCAGGGTTTTTAATAGATGAGAGGGTAACTAATTCTTGCAGAGAGGCAATAAAAGTCACCTCAAAATAATATGATAAACAGGGTATTTTGGAATAGTAGTTGGCTAAGAATGCAGAGGGTTTGAAGATTATGTCATTACTAGGATTGTAATTTTTAATAGCATCTCACTCCTTACCATTGAAGAAGAGCCCTCGGTGATTAGACCTATACTTTCGGCAACAGTATTTCCTGTCATTCTTCACTTTATTTTTTTTTTACATGTCCATCTCACTGGGACAATATTTATTTTTCTAGTACACCCAAGTTTATTTTCTCCTGCTCTGAATTTGCCGTTCCAATGTCTAAACATTTTTCTACTATCTTTCCACAGCAAATAATTTCTTGTTATTCTGGCCCCAAGCTCAAATCCTTTCTCATTAGAGAGACCTAAACCAAATTGTGCTCTATTTTTATCAAGTCCAGGTATTAATTTCTTTCTTAGTAAATCATAATGTCTAAAATTATCTTGTTAATTAGTTTGACTTGTTCATTGTATGTTTCTTTTATCCCTAAATCTTCAGAGGAAGATTTCTTTGACTTATTTTAAATCTTCAGATCTTATAACAATTACAACACAGTTATTCAACAAATAGTTGTCTAATTAAGGCTTGAAAACACATGAAAGTGAATGCTAGAAAGTACTCCAAGGGCTTTTGGAAACAAGATGTTTATAGGTGAGGAATTAGGCAATGACAAAAGGGAAAATTGATGGGGAAAATAACTATGGACGTGGAAAATCCAAGAAGCTGTTGGAAGATACTGTGTCAAGAGCATCAGACAGTAGATACAGATGACTTCTAAACCACTATTTATGTATTTGGGAAAATAGGGAAGTTGTTTGCAGACAGTAGAGGTCATAAATATCCCTCAGGCTGAGAAGGGGCAATTAAAATGCACAGATCAAGGCCTTTGGAGACTTAGATATCGACTTCTGAGTTATCCCCCAAGGTCGGGCCTTACAAACTCACATATCATCGGATTGTCAGATGTGGTAATTGTATATACACACACCCATCCCAAATCTAACCTGGATGCCTCTCGGGTTCCATACCGTATACCTCCATCCTAGTAAAAATCTCCTCTATTTTTGGATTGGGAGAAGTCATAAATTATTACAGACTACCTGGAGAGTCACCACTGATATCTTAATGAGACCCATCTTCCTGATCTTTTAGCTACCTTACAGATAAACAAAGGTAAGCTTTGCATGAAAACACAGAGAGTTAAAGAACTTCACCTATGCTATTAAATTTCAGTCAACTTGAGAGGTTAGGGGATTAATTAATTTGAAGATACTCCTCTTTACCAAAATGACAGGTAACATATTTATATGCTTTTTAAAATGATTATAAATTCTGGTCCTAGGAGGAAATAGTCAAGCCAGATTTCCAAACCTCCAGGCACCATGACCTAGCAAAGTCACTTTCAGGGTAAAAAGAGCACTATCTTCCTGCTCTGTTGGGTGTGATATCTCAGAAGCAAGACTGAGATGGAGATAAAGTGTCTAAGGAGAAAGCACAAGAGGTGTTTCCCGTCGTCATGTCTTAGAATAAGACTGGCTGGGATGATTCGAAAGAGAAATCATTCAATTTCACAGTCCCTACCAAGGATCTTCCACAACAGTCTTCATGGGCACGGGAGAATTACAACCAAGTGCTGAATCAGCAACAGCACGCTCTTATCCAGTGGGGCTACACATTATCTGGAGCCTGCAGAAGTACACTGACATGGAGGCAAATACTTTTCCTCAGATAAAAAAGACATTTTTTTTTTTTAAATTTCAAACGGTGATACTAAAGCAAGACTTTAGTCTTATGTTTCATAACATTATTCCTATACCCAAACTGATGCTTTATGGGCTTTTCCCAGGCACTAGAGAAATTACCCCCTAAATCCACAGAGTAAATACTTAGAAATCAGTATAGCATTTTTGTCTTGAAAACAGCTTCTAACTGAATGGGATTCATAATTGTCTCATCACTGTTGCTGAACCTTGTGCCTAAAATGAATCTCAAAATCCTACTGTTTTCCACATTTTGTCTGTGCTTTACCTTTTATCTACAGGTCATTTGAGGCTGGGGACAAAAATGTAGGAAAGGCTGAAAAAGAAGTCTTGAAGTATCCTCTGGTGGGAGAAGAAAGAAACTGCCTAAAAGGAAAAATGAATAACAACAAAATTAAGATAACTGATTTAGGGCTATAATGGGAAAAGGATATAAAGACTTAAACAGCAGAGTCCTCTTGAGGGAGCCTCCTGGACTCTATCTGAATGCCAATATCTGAATAAACCCTGCCCTAGCCCAGCCCCTCCCCTGGCCTGGCCAGCCTTGCCTTGACCAATGCTTCTCAAAGAGCCTTGACCAATAGCCTCAGAGTGTCCAGTGAGGAGAAGGTCAAGGATGAAGAATGAATGGACATGCCTTCTGGCATCATACAGAACAATGCTGAGACTATTCCTGTACTGACTGAATGCTTGCATAAAATGTTTCTGATGCCAAATTTACATCCTACAATTTCAGGACAGGGGCATTGTGCCTTTAAAATAGACAAACAATGGGAGCATTTGGTCTGGTGTGTGCTTGGAAAGATAACTGTGAGATTTTTATTTTGCTCTGCCCCCACAAAAAGCAGAGGGATTTTGGTGGTAAGAAGATACAGTGATTTAAATCATGCTACAGATATTTAAATTTAAAGATTTAAACCATGATTAGTATTGCAATGCTAATGAAGTACCTGTGTTTAATGCTCGGGCAACGTCTCGGCCCTTGAGGGAGGTTGATGCATGCTTGATTGAGTGACAGCTGAGTATCTGGATTTCTGGAGACCATCCTAGAGCTCTTTGTTCGCTCTGTGTTTTTATCTCTTGTGCCTTTCCACTCCACAGCTCTTGGGAAATAGGCTATTGATGGTCTTGGCAAAACACTTTGGTGAGGAATTCACTCCTGAGGTGCAGGCAGCCTGGCAGAAGTTGGTGGCTGGAGTGGCCAATGCCCTGGTCAACAAGTATCACTGAGTCCTTTGCCCAGAGCAAAATAAATTTGTTCAGGGGACAAATTTATTCCTCAAAGAATAATGAAAATAATAAAAATATTCTGCTATGAAATCAAATGTGATTGTCTTCAGTTCTTTTCCCATGTACTTTTAAAAGATCTTATGTTGATGGATGTGTATGCGTGTTTGAGTGTGTGTGTGTGTATGTGTGTGTGTGTGTGTGTGTGTGTGTAGGTGTGTGTGTTTGATGAATAGAGGTTCCCTATTTGTTTTTAAGTGAAATGTGGATTTTGATTACAAATAAAATAAGGCAATACACAACACGCACGTGGTAGTTCTTCCAGGAAAAGGAAAACCTGCAGGAGAGTTCTGTTATGAAGGAAGGGCTCTGTGGGACAAGGAGTCTCAGAATATTCAGAAGACTGGATGAGGGCTTGAGAGAAGAAGACCTTGAGGTGGTTGGAGGCATAGTAACAAGGATGGGGCTCAGTAGAAGAAAATTATTCCAGGCCTTACAATGTGAAGGTCTGGAAGGGATTGTAAGTCCATTCTATTTAGTACAAGAGAATTTCTAGGAGCACCTAGATTTTCACAACCTTTGTAAGGCTGAAAGCACTTGTGGTCAGAACCGAGGATAGCTCTTCTCTTAGTCGTCTGCAGAAAAGTGATCTTCCTTTTACTGAGGAACTTCATGTATTAAGAGTTGATGTGTGTCTTAAGTTTAAATTGACACCATGACCTCAGGAAATAGTGTTCCAGTGTGCAGATTTTTTGCAACATGTCAACAAAGAGACACTACTAGAAGCTTCTGGGAGATGTGGGGATATTTGTAAGGAAATAAACTGACTTAGAAGTCAGCATCAGCATGCCATATCTGAACTATAGGCCAGCGTTGTGAGGCTGAAAGGAAGTAGGAAGAATTTGTACAGATTAACTGGGAAGACAGATTCACTGGAGTGTTTGTACATTTACAAATTAACCCACATTTATAAGCAAAAGTGGAATGCAACAGTCAGGGAATTTAGATTAGATTCCTTGTGGTTGCTAATAGATTAGAGATCATGCTAATGCCAGGTGTACTGATTTATGTGGTTTAAATGCCTTGGAAATAAATTCCCATTCAACTCTCACCAACAAAACACAAATAATAAGCCTGAGCCCGTCTTTCTAATTCGGATTCCTTTCAATCCCTTTCCATATCTTTTTTTGGCCTCTTCACGTCTTTATCTAAAAGGAAATGCCAAAGCTTTAATGTTTGTTTAATTTTTTATTTTCTTTCCCAAGTCTCAAAATTCTGAATTGCCCTTTCTGCTTTCATGAATTTGTTTCTCCAAAATACTTGTGACTGGATCCATCTTGTTTTAAAGTCACTTTTGATGTGACTTCTTTCACTACAACCGTATCATGTTGCTTTTCTGTAATCACTCGCTACCATATCATTGTGTGTATATTCTTCCTGTCTAAAATTTACTTCTTTCTTTAATCATTTCTGTTGGGCTCCTCAGTTAGATGAGGCCACATAAGCTGTCTGTCTTGCTCACCAGTCGTTTCCAGTGCTTAGAACGACGTATGATGTGCTGGTGCTCAATAAGTGTTGGGTTTTTTTTAGTATATAGGAATGAATGTTTGGGAAACTATTAGGTAATTGTGATGATGATCTAGTATTGATGTGATGAAGGTCCAGATGTCAATGGGAAACAGTGAAAGAGGAAATAAATTGGAAGTGCAGAACAGTCAGGAACAAGTAAAGATTAGAAAAGAGTCTTGGAATGATTGTTTAAAGATGAAGAGAGAAAAGCAGGAACTGGAAGCAACTGCAGCAATCGCTGTCTGGTTTGCTGGAAGGATGCGCAGGGCATTCACTGACACGCAGAGTGTAAATGTCCCTGAGTCAGGAGGGAGAGATGATCATGAGCACACACTGTGTAGGACTTGAGTATTAGGGACTTTAAAGCTCCAAGCAGAACTTTCCGGCCAGTCCCTTAAAGGAGTATAAGTAAGATCTCTTCCTGTGGCATAAATTGCCTCTGCTTTCTAGTTCATTGACCTCTGCTCTTAAAACGAGTCCTTTTGGTTTATTCTTTTCTTTTTATCTCTGTACCAAAGGCCAAAATATTTTTTGTATCTTCACTAAAATACAGCTTGTACCCGTGCATCTGTCTTGATCAACCAGCTCCTGGTATCTCAGCAATTGTCTTCCGTATTTTCCACTTAATTCTTGCCAAATATGAATGAATGGACATCACTTGCTATACCATGTAGATATGTAAGAAAGGTGGAAGAAAATACATGCAATGATATGGTAACAAGTGATGCAGAAAAGCAATGCGGTACGGATGTAGTGAAAGAAGTCACATTGGAAGTGACTTAAAGACAAGATGGATCCAGTCACAAGAACTTTGGAGAAACAAGTTTCTTTCTCTATGCCTTGTTCGATTCTGTGTTCTCAACCTGGCTGCATGTATTCCTTTTAGGCTTCAAGGGAGGGAACTGAAGGATGTGGGTGTATCATTCATTCTCACAACCCAGTAAGGTTCTGCCATATCCTAGGCCAATCTCTGAGAAGCACGGGGAGGACAGGTGCCAGAGCTGGGCATAAAAGGTAGAACAAGATCAGCTGTTGCTCATAATTGCTTCAGACACAATTTTGTTCACTGGAAATCCTAGAAACTGCCAGTGTGGCGCAACTGACTACTGAGGAAATAGGGGGCATCATTGGCATGTGCAGCAAAGTGTACATGGATGCAATTGGTGGCAAGTCCTTTGTCATGTTAGTATCAGGTAGCTTAAGGGGACACATAATAGAAACTGGATATGTGGAGATAGAGAAGAGTTTCTGATGGGCAAATGGCTTTCTCTGTCCCCTGGACTGTTTTTAATCCTTCAGGCTGCTGGTTGTTTACCATGGACCGGGAGGTACTTTGCATCCTTTGGGGACCTACCCTCTGCTTCCACTGTTGTGGGCAAGTCTAAGGTGAAGGCTCTTGGTGCGAAGGTGCTGGCTTCCTCAGTGAAGGCCTGACCCACCTGGACAACCTGAAGGACACTTTTGCGAAGCTGAGTGAGCTCCACTGTGACAAGCTGCACATGGATCCCAAGAACCGCGGGGTGAGTCCAGAAGATGTTCCACTTATTTGCACTTTCTTATACTTCACCCATGAGTTCCTTGAAATTCTTGATTACTTTTATATATTTCATCCTTTGAAGTTTCTCAAATTTTCATCATTTTTCCCTTTAATATTCCATGGACTTTCTTTTCTCACATCCTTTATTTTTAATGAATATCTTAATTGAACATCCTATGTTTTGCCCCCACCCCTGTCTCCACTTGTCCCCTAACTTCCTTCTCACAACGACTCCCCAGATTATTCATGTAGTCCCTCTCATCTCCTAATTCTACACTTGGAAACTGTTCCTTCTTATGGGACTTTGAGAGACCTTCCAAGGAAGGCAGAGGATGTTGTTTTAGAGACTATGCATCATTCTCAAATGAAGAATAATTGCAATTTAATGATTTAAGGTGTAATTACAAATATAAGAAAAATAAAGTGAACACCTGAGGATGAAAGGCCAGAAGGTCATATTGGTGGAGAGGGGGCAGCAGTAGTTGCTAAGAGACAGGCCATCACCACACTGATTTCATACACACACACACACGCACACGCACACGCACACACACACAGACACATTTTCTCAGAAACCAAGCTTGATATCTCTGTTAATCATATGGATAATGTCCTACATACCTTTCCCCACAGCTCCTGGGCAATATGATTGTGATCACTCTGGCCCACCACTTTGGCCCAGAATCACCCCTCAGGTGCAGTCTGCCTTCCAGAAGGTGGAGGCTGGTGTGGCTAATGCCCTGGCTCGCAAGTACTGTTGAGATCCTCGCCTCTTTCCTGGAGACCATTGGCTGATTCTGTTTCCTAAAATCGTCTTCTGAACTTGGGGAAATAATTCCCACTCTCAAGGGTACGGCTGCTATCTAATAAATCTTTAGCAAAACTTTATGGTTCATTTTACTTTTTTTCCTCAGGCCGTGGGAAGCTTCCCAGTAGTTCCACACGTAGAAAGATCTTGGCATTATAGGTCAGGAGAACTGATATAAAATAGAGGGCCACACAGAAATAACTAAGAGCATTTTTTTTCTCAAAAACATGGAAATGATCACAAATGTTTGCTATATCGAGGACACTGGCACTGTGAGGAAATCTGTGGGAGACCCCAAACCTAAGACCTTGAAACTGGTGCTCTGCGCCACTTCCCATCATGACCACAAAAAGTAACGTTTTCAATCAGAGGCATAACAATTTCTCAAAACACTGCTATGCTTCCTTTCTTCCTTTTTCCCTGGTCCACACTCTGTAGCTCATTATACAGAAACACACCGGGATATACATGTACACTCCATGCTTTATGAGCATTTCTGCCTATCTGGCTTTGTTTTATATGCCTACTGTGCCTTTGAATTAAATTCTTACCCAAACAGTATGTGGATATTTATTCACTGTAATAAGCAATGAATCAATGAACAGTTTCCTATTCTTAGAACTTCTGGGATTGGAGGACAATCTGCCTGACGTGACCATTTTTAGAGCACCTTCGTTGTAAACGTTAGAATATACAATGAAGAGGTATGCAGGGAACTAAAGTACTCTAAATCAGTCATTTGCTTTCTGATCATGGTAACATTTCTTTCTTCAAGCTCTATTTTTGCCATATGTAAAATTAAAAGCACACTTAGAATCTTCTAACATGTACGTGCTTCTTCCTGTTGAATATTTTTAGACTTGCTTGAATATGTAACAGACCACATGCCTCCTTCCGGATACAAGCGCTTTCACACTCCGCCTACACTGCCCAGATACAATGACGATGAATAATCACTTTGGGTTTTTGACTCTGCCCCAGGACAGAGGCTCTTGTATATCCACGTTTGCCTCTCAGGCCATTGTGCATAGTAGGCACTGAGAACACTTTGTATCTAAGTAAGGTCTTCAAGAGCCACAAGCAGGCTACTTCAAGGCAATCTTACTATATCTGATGAGAGTACACTCCTCATAAAAATCAGGTATTAGGAGAAGAGGATTTTCAAAGAGGATAAGAGAGATTATAGGGGAGAAAAACTACCCTGCTTCTCTCCAAAATGTTAAGAAAAGACAGCAATAGCTTACTATGTTCTTTTCTGTTCTTCCTTTTCTGGAAGTAGACAATAAATTAAGGCAATTTAGGACTAAAAATCTCAACACTGTAGAACTCAAGAGAACCTGGATGTGACTCGTGTCCAGCACAAATGATTACTATATTCCATTTATTAGATTCTTTTTTTTTTTTTTTTTTTTGGTGCTGGGGATCGAACTCAGGGCCTTGTGGTTTGCAAGGCAAACACTCTAACCACTGAGCTAAATCCCCAGCTCCTTTTTATTAGATTCTTACTCTTTGTTAGAGTATAATTTCTGTAGAAGTAGGAGTAGAATTAACTTATTAAAGTTTGATCATATTTTGTAGGATATTTTATCAAGTAGTAATTTTTATTATCTCCGTATGACATTTTTTTATAGACAATGTTCAACATGTCTGAGTGAAGATGGGTGTTTGTGTGTGCGTATCTGTGTGTGTGTCTGTGTGTGCAGGAGACAGAGAGAGAGAGGCAAAGAGATTAGGCAATAATACTGTGAGTTTGATTTCATAAACATTTTAGACTAAAACATTATTTAATTTAGTATCAAGGGAATCTGTCATAATGTTTTCCTAGATTATCCATCTATTGAGCCTCAGAGAAGAACCTGGGAGTTTTGGCCTTTGAATTAATGCCTGCATGTTTGTCAAGGGCATCTAGACTAAAGCCATAATTCTGCCTCTAAGGAAATACACTCCCCAGTTTAGTTACAGGAGAGATGGCCCTGCTGTGGGGCTCCATACACCAACACAGAGTTTTGTTTCACAAGGTAAACAAATGCTCTTGCTGACTAAACACCTGAGCCAATGGAGGACACACCAAACAACGTTATAGACAAGGGCATCAATACATATATGCGTATTTTAGAAAAGTTGTATTTGTTGATTTTGTCACTATTTGGTGAGAAAAATCACATTTTTTTAAGTAACTGAAACTGTTTTATTACCAAGATATTTTGCATGCATGTGGTTTGTTTCTAGGAGTTTTGCTCTTGTGGGAGCCATTTTATTTATTCAAAAAAGATGCTAAAATAAAGCAACAGAGAGATTATACATCCAGGAGAGAAGACTGTAGGAAGTAGCTAGATTGCTTGACACTTTAAAGCACTTCCCTGGGAGGATATAAGCTAATCACTGACATGTCTTACATGTGGAATTTACGATGGAACACCAGAGCATGCACAGAAGTACTCTAGTTGAAATAGATAACAGTACCACATCCCAAACGAAAGAGCACCTGATTCTTTTGAAGGAAAGTAGGGCTCATCCTCTTAAAATGTCCTCAACCCATCCTATTTCTGAATGTTTGGAATTAGGAAAGTTTGGCAGTTTGGAGTAAAAAAAATAAGCTTCTGTCTCCCTGTCTCTCTTGAGGATTTATATGTGTGAGTGTTTGTATGTGTGTTTAGCACTCTGTGGGGCTGGAATCAAAGTGGCCCCAACAATCTTCACAGGGTAAAAGGGAACTCACCTTCATAAAGAGGGCAATGAGATCCAGGGCTTTCTAAGCACTTTAAATGGTCTGGATTTGAGCCTGAGTCTCTAAACATAACTACATTCATCACTGTTTATCCTTTCTCAAAGCATAATTTTGTTTTATATGCCTGGGCTTCTGATAATGTGATGACTTTATTCAACAGGGGAAAAAGAATGGGAAGGGGGAGGGAAATTGAAAAAGCTACAGAGATAGAAGAATAAAATTTGGGAAAGGAAACAAGTCTAAATATATAGATAAAATGGAGTGGGATAAAGAATTTAAATCAAGAAAATGTAAGACATTTCTTCTTACTAAACTAGGAAAACAAATAATCCAAGCCAGAGGTTGAATGCCCCTTCACCTTCTTATCACTACATCTAAGTCACAGAGTAGCTCCTCTGTCCCCTCAGACACTTTCCCAGACTGGCCCAGGCAGAAACAGGTAGATATTCCTGGTCAGTCTCCCATTTGGACCCACTATTTCCCCCAATATTACCCCCAACTTTGGGTTCTAAAAGGTTTTATACTAAATGTTGTTTTTATAGTATTAAGAGGTCTCTGTGTTTTCATCTCTGGATCTATTTGTGCGCAGGACACCCTTGATTCCGATTTACTCCATTTTTAAAACATCATTTGTTTGGTTAGCTGACAAATTAAAAAAAAAACAATCAAACACACACAAGCCACTGACAAATGAATGGATGAATATTTATTGTCTTACCAGGAGGATTTAATCCAAATGAAGAAAAGAAGGTAGAGCTAGAACCATGAGAGTAGCTTCATCCATTTCGTCCTTGTGATTGACTTGCATGTTCTGGAGACACAAGAGAGCCATCCACACTCTCTTAAGCTGCAGCATGACAGGAAAATCCCTTCCAATTGCTCATTTTTGTATACTAAAAATTGAGGAAGTAACATGTAATCAAACTACCAAGCGGTTATTCCAAAAAGTGTATCAGGTTTCTAACAAGGGGTGATTCGTACTGCTGAGATGGTACCAGAAGACACCTAGAGGGCGGGCTGAATGTCTGAAGTCAGAGTCCTAAGTCAGTGCCAGGACTGCCAAGGACAGGCCCTGCTGCCGTTGATCAGGTCTCACCCTGTAGAGCCACGCCCCAGCCTCGGCCAATCTGCTCACAGGGGCAGGGAGGGCAGGAGCCAGGGCTGGGCATAAAAGGCAGAGCGGAACCAGCTGCTGCTTACACTGCTTCTGACACAGTTGTGTTCACTAGCAACCCAGAAACAGACACTATGGTGCACCTGACTGCTGAGGAGAAAGCTGCTGTCTCCGGCCTGTGGGGCAAGGTGAACGTGGAAGAAATTGGCGGTGAGGCCCTGGGCAGGTTGGTATCCGGTTCTAAAACACTTTGGGAGGCCTATGGAAGCTGGGTACCTGGAAACAGAGAGGGTCCCTGGGCTTCTGCCAGGCACTGACTTTCTCTTTCCCCCTGTCTGCTTTCATTCCTCAGGCTGCTGGTTGTCTACCCGTGGACCCAGAGGTTCTTTGAAGCCTTCGGGGACCTGTCCACCGCGTCTGCTGTTTTCAGCAACCCTAAGGTGAAGGCTCATGGTGCAAAGGTGCTGACTTCCTTCAGCGAAGGCCTGAACCACCTTGACAACCTCAAGGGCACCTTTGCGAAGCTGAGTGAGCTGCACTGTGACAAGCTGCACGTGGATCCCGAGAACTTCAGGGTGAGTCTGTGGGACCGACCTCAGGAGTATCCTCTTTCTATGACCAAGTTCTCATCGTGAGCAAAGGGCATTAGTGTTAGGGAGTCATTGAGAATGAGGACGGGGTGTCTGTATCACTGTGGACCCCATTCAGTATATTTTATTCTGTACTCAGGACTATTCTTTCTTGTCCTTTCATTCTTGTTTTCTTCTTTTACTTTTCTGTCATTTCTTCTCATTTTTTTAATTAAACTTTTTATTCTGCATTTGTATTTTAAAACAATTGTTCTTCTTTCCCCCTTTTTTGTCTTCTTTCAAATACTTTCTCTAATTTCTTTCTTCCAAGACAACAAGGATAAAATGTGACCTGTTTCTTCACTCAGGTTTGAAGGATAATAGTGACAATTTATTTTCTGGGCTAAGGCATTAGGGATAACTATTTCTGCCTATAAATTCTAGCTAATGTAGAATTCTTATCAGTAGTAGCAGCTGAGATCCAACTATTGCTCTGTTACCTTTTGTTGTTGTTGTTGTTACAGCTAAAAGTACAGGTCGAGGAGGTTGGAATAGCCTGTGTTTAACTAAGCATGTTCGCATCTCTCCTTCCCTTCCCACAGCTCCTGGGCAATATGATTGTGATCGCTCTGGCCCATCACTACGGCCCGGAGTTCTCCCCTCAGGTGCAGGCTGCCTTCCAGAAGGTGGTGGCTGGTGTGGCTAATGCCCTGGCTCACAAGTACCACTGAGCGTTCTTTTCTGCTGTCCACTCCTTGCAGAAAGAGACCTCTATCCCCCTGAAAACAACTACTAAATACAGGAGAAATTGTGGAGTTCCTTGAGCATCTGGCTTCTGCCTAATAAAGAACATTTATTTTCATTGCACTGGTGTAGTTAAATTATTTCTGCGTCTCTCACTCAGAGGGGAAAAAGGAGGGCAGGGCATTTAAGACAAAAAAAAATTAGCATTTGGTACAGACCTCAGGGAAATACACATAGACCTTGGATTCCATGAATGATAGTGGGGCCATAAACAGGTTATGTATATGAGAAGCAGTCTCTTCTGCCTATTCTGTACTTGCCACTCAAAACGAAGATTCAAATGAGAGCTTGGTGTAAGGCCTGGAATTTTGCTATATATTGTTCTAAGTTACTTACTTGTCTAGCCTTCCATATGAATGTCCCTCCCCCTCCAGTTGCTTGTCCAAGGACCCCAGCCTGCTCCACTAAGTTCTCCTGGATAAAGTCACCACCAGTTCATGCAATTTTCTTTCATGTTTTACCAGCCATATTCCTCTTCCTCCCCAATCTCTCCCTTGGCCTTCATTCACCCTATTGTCCTACAAATCTGCTAGAAAGGGAGACAATCAGAGAAGGCAGTGAGCCACCTTGTCTCCTGAGCTCTTGCTCCCGGTCTCCACCATTAACACTGACCAAAATTCTGCAATGCTGGTCTCCCCAGGACCAGCTCTGTTTCCCAGTCTGCATTGTCAGGAGTATATATATATATATATATATATATATATATAAAATACAGCAGGACTTAGAAGACCTAAAATAGCACCATCATTAACGAGGTTTGTAGATGATAGATTCTTTAGCTGGTGCTCAAGGGGTGCACAGTGACTTCCCAGGCCTAAGTACCCAGTTCACCTCTTCTTCAGTTCTGTTAGAAGGGAGATAGGAAATATGTGCACAGCCACTAAAGTTTAATCAGATGCTTAGTTGTTCTGGAATAAATTGCTTCTTTTTGGTCCTTGGGCTCATTTGTTTGGAAACACACATACTTTCCAGCTTATTTGACATACTGAAATAAACGGTATTCACCTATCTTGAGAATGTTAGAAATATAACAAAGTAAATACGCCAGGAAGAGTTCTTAGAGAAGGTGAGCGCATTATGGTGATTGTTACTGTTTTAAAGACTATGATTCTGTGACCAGGTCTTAGAAAAAATATACAAATTGCCCAGAAGCCAATAATTTAGATATTCTTGGACAATACAGATTAAAAAAAAAAAAAGAGTATGTGGTAACTCCTTACCTCCCCTATCAGCAGTGCCAGACCTTAATGTGGTGCTATCAAAATTGAAGAGCTTGTTGACTCAAGATCTAGAGTATCAAAGAAAAAATTATAACTTACTGGTTTAAAGTGTAGGTTGGCTGAATCTGGTCAACTGAAATTGATCTGATTATTATTAAGATTGTATATAGGGAAAGTATTAATGCATATAGTCTAGTAAGTCCAGATGAAATGAGGATTGGATTAGCTGACGGAGTTAAACATGAAATAAAGTAAAGGAGAGTTGTGCCAGTATCTAAGTGAAGTTGTTTCACATCTCCACATAAAAACATCAGGACAAATGGGGAAAAGTGGAGCCTGGGGAGTCACCCAGGAGCCTAGAAATGGAGACAAAGGACAAACAATATTAACAGTCTAGGTTCTATAAACTGCTTACTTCTAGTTTTTCTCTTTTTAATCATTAGTAGTATTTAAAAATGTGATATCAAGGAAAACAATTTTTTCAGTAAACATTACAGATTATCAAATTTATTAGCATCAGTGAATATCTATTTAGACAGAAGTGCTAACTGCCTAGATTTTTGCAAAACTAGGTAGTATCTGGATGTTTTTCTACTCCTGTACTTGCATTTCCTAGAGGGAGAGGATAATGAAAGATAACACAGCCCACTTATGAAGTTATAAAATCACTATTTTTTTTGTGAAAGTCAAGTAGAATGTGTACTTTATGCAGAAAGGAGTCCCATATTATGATAGTCATCAGAATATGACAATGACGTCCATAAGCTATATGAAAGTTTCCAATTAAGTCAAATACCTGACAACTATGATATTAGATTGAATTGGAAAATTATTAAAGATAAGAAGTCTATAAACAAATGTACTGGTTAAAAAAAGAAATACATCATTAATCAATATAAAAATGTGAGTCATTTGGCTAATGGATAGGTTATCCAGTGTTCTTTTACATTTTTCATGGAGAATTCTGAGAACAAATCACATAGAGTATTACTGTTGTAATACTCACAGAGATCTGACATTTCTTTATTGCCTAGAGGCAGGTTCTCCAGTGTGTTATTGGGCCTTTTGGAACTGTGAATTTGAGATTTTCAAACTAGCTTTTCATACTTCCGGGATTCCATAGAGCCATAGCTCACATATAACTAAAGGAAGCAAAGGATACATCAGCAAGAAGGTCTTTGGAAGCCACAGAGTAATCTAGGGGGTGGGCGGATAAGGTGGACAGAAAGACGGGATTGATAGGTTTTCTCTAAAGTGTCCTCAAATATAGAATGAGTATTTTTTTTTTTGGTAAAGATAATTGCAGAATTGGTGAAAGAGTCATCTGACTTGATGGCAAATCAGGATGATGTTTCCCACAGACTGTCTTCTCTTTTCTTTATTCTTCTTGTACCAGATCACCTGGAAAAAGAGTCACACACCAAATCGTGAATCTTTAGAAGTTCTCCCCTTTTTCACACTTCCTCGCTCCTTTTTCCACATAACTCACATATGTCTTTTTACATAATTATAATCAGTCCATATTTTAAAGTCATCAAAATGTAAAGATTCATGTGTGTTGTGAAAGTAACTTGATGATTTTCTACCTTTCCTTATTTTTATTTAGTTTTATTTAGCTTTCATTGGTAGAGTTCCCTTTATATTAAATAATAAAACAAAACTGTCTTAGATGACATAAATTTTTGGCCTTAAAAAGTGTGAGTAATTTAGTCTGAATGACTTCTGTTTAAAAATTACATCCACTTCTCTCTTTTACTCGTATTTTTTAGATGTAGGTGCCATTTAGATTTCTGCTTACGTTTACACTTCTGCCATTGGTCTTCTCTGACATCTTAAACTGTGAAATTAATTTCTTATCCTGAGAGCAACTCAAGCCCTCTCTGTGAATCTGAGTTAAAGGGCATTGACAGAGATAAGAAATGTGCCTGGAGAGTGTGTGAGGAGAAAATAAAGGTAAATATGGCTTGAGGAGGGGCAAAATGAATACAAGGTGGGACTTGTCAGTCGCTAAGTCTTTGAGCTGGGGCTGTACCTTGTCAGCGTGCAGATAATGGGTGGGTGTTGGCAGGTTCTCCTACTTCTCCTCCTCTTCTCTTCATGGGTCCTCCACCTGCTTGCTCATTCTGGATGGTAGCATTAAGCTGTTCATTTCACCAAAGTGACAACTTGTGTCACTAACCCAAGATTAGACATGGAGAAAAGAAAGAACAACCTTGAGTGGGATGTGGGGTCCTTGTACACTTAGATATCCTGGTATTCTTTTTGTTTATGTTTCTGCTAGAAACAACTTGTCTCCTACTGGAAGGATAACTTTCTCCTTGTACAATTCTGAGTCAAGAATGAGCAAAAATGTCATCACTCCAGGATGTACACCATTGCAGTAGTTACTTTTCTAGAGTCAGTGGTTTGTAAGTGAGCAGATTTAATACAGGACATTTACACATTGCAACATTCATACACACAAGCCAAATGCAGAAAGAGTCTAGAACGTTTATCTATGCACTGGAGACCCGAAAGGTCCAATCCAGGGCTAAGAGTTCATGGCACTGTCCCATGTAAGTCCATGTCTGCACTAAAAGGCTGAAGAAATCTATACTGGAACCAGAATATGATGTTCATAGTAGAGATGAAGACCAGAGCTACCCCAAAGCAAACAGCAGTCATCCCCAATGACCGCAAGGCCCTGAGCGATGAGAACAGCCGAGTTCCCTTCAGGAGAACCAGCCGCAACAGAGCTTCTCCTGGGAAATAGCCGGCCCCATCCTCTGCTCCCGTTCTCCTTTATGTTGTGTTGGCAACAAGCTCTAGGTGGATTTTCTATGACCAGAACCATACCAACTCAGTCCTGCTGGGCATACCTGCTCAAGCTGATCACAGTAATAAGTCCACCACAGCCATGAAAAATTTAAACTTGTTGGAACTCAGTTTCTTCAACTACAAAATGAAAATAATAATAATATTTGCACAAGAATGTTTTAAAAGCTAAATATAACGAGGGATGCAAAGGGATAAATTCAAACCCTGAACATATGCAGGCTACCATAAGAGAGAAAGTATCTGTAATGTTGAAAGTTGACCAAATAACACCAAATTCTAGTGGAAGCATAAGGAATTTGGTGGTATATATTAAACATGTATAGAAGCATACTTTATGTACCAGCATTTTCCATAAACACAAAATAATATGTACTAAAGTGTATAAGAACATTCATAACAGCATTACTCATTATAACCAAAAGCCATGAAAGACCTAAATACCCATCAACTATGGAATTAATATATTGTAACATATACATAAAGTGGAATACCACCAAGTAATGAAAAACTATTCACTAAAGTCATACAGCATGAAAGCAATTCATAAGCATAATGCTGAATAAATAAATCAGACATAAAGAACATGGTATAAAGGGGCATGAACTAATCATGACAGAAATGAATCAAAACAGGGCAGTGATTAATTCTGGAAGCAATTAGGGGACGACATAAAGGGGATGACATCAAAGATATGTTCAATGTTACATTTCCTAGCTGAGTACTCATTGCATTGTAACACTTAAATATTAGAATAAAAAGTAAATGAAAAACTAAACAATGGGAAGAGCTGTGATATTTCTTTGGACTTCAAGGACTGCATACTGCCTGAGATGATAAGATCCTAAAATAGCTTTAAATAATTAGGTTTTAAATTAACCAGGGTATCAGCTTTTATACCTAAATATAGACAGTCTTAAATTCATTGTGAAGAAGGAATAAATTTTTAAAAACATGACAGAAATAATGTACCTACACGGGGAAATTAAAGAGACTAGAAAAACAACATGAAACGTAAGTGACACTTTTTGTATCCCCTGCTTCCCGAGAAGTTGTGACACTGATTTTACATGTACAGTCTCAGGGAAGGAAAATAAGGTGATGAGATCAGAGTCAAGAAGTGGCAGAACTGGGATTATTCTACTTCTAAAGTCAATGCTTTTCCAAAGTGCTATGTTCCCAAACCAAAAAGTTTCTTTTCTGTGTGCCTGGGATATGTTAGCATCTTATGACATGAAAGAAGTGTTACTATACCATGCAGTTCACCTCTGTTTCTATGTAATAACTCCACAGCACGTTGAACCTTCCCTATGCTGAAAATGTAGTAAGTCATGATGTCCCACTTCTTGGAATCTCCTCCTGTGTTCCCACACTTGTTCAGTGGCTTGCTGAAATTCAGAAGCTAAAATTCCATCCACTGGTTTTTTTTTTGTTTGTTTGTTTGTTTTTTAGGGTGGTGCTGGGGACCAAACTCAGGGTCTTGCACTTGCTGCGCAAATACTCTACCACTGAGTTGAATCCTCAATCCCTCCATCCACTGCTTTTGTCTCTATTCTCCACACTCTCATTTTTCATGTCTCTTTCATCATTAATTTCTGCTAATTATAACTATTATCATAAATACAGATAGATATTCAGTGGCAGACAATGATTTTTTCAGCCATTATAACTATGACACCAACAAGGTTTTAAAAACTTGTTAAACAAATTAAGGGTTGAAGCAAAAGTTGTATATGATATAAATGGCTCTATTAAGATTTGAGCCCACTTTATTCTGGGTAGAAGAACAATTTCTTAGCTATAATCCCCAAGCTCTTTCTTCCTCTGAGCTATCCCAACCTCATGCATCATCTTGAATCTGCCCTACTTAAAATTTCAAACCATCATGTCTTCGTGATGTTCAACAACATCTACTAGTTCTCTCATTTCCCTGCTTGTGCCTTCCAACATGGGACAGCATGTTCTGCTGCAAGGTAGCCCGGATTCCACTCTCATGTCTACCAGTGAATAAGCCTCATGTGGCACCAAAATATTTACTATCTCAGTGCCTTCAATTCCTCTACCACAAACTGAGCTATAACAAAATGTAATTTTAATTGCAATTTTTTATTAGCACATATTTGTAATACATAATGTTTACTTTCCTTTTTGAGAATTGGTACATGTATATATACATTTTAATTCCATTATTTATCACCTTTCCCTTCCCTCTCTCTCCCTTCCATCCTTCTTTTGATCTTCTTTCTTTTTTTTTCTTGTACATATCTGCAATACATAGCACTTACTGTCTTTGTGTGGAATTTGTACATGTATATAGCACATCTTGCTTTTTTTTCATCTCTTTTCCTTCTCCTCCAACCCCCTGCTTGCATCTCTTGATCCCCTTCTTGTGTGAGAAAGATCTACCTCCCTACTTCGTATTATCTATCTTTTATTTTGCGCTTTATTTGTACTTTAGGTTTCTCATATAAGAGACCATGCAATATTTAAGTTTGTCTCATTTATTTCACTTAACATTGTGATCTCAAGGTGCATCTATTTTCATACAAGTGACCCAAATTTATCTTTCTTTATGGCAGAGTAGTATTCTATTGTGTATAAATACCATGTTTGCATTATCCATTCATCTCTTGATGGACATATAGGCTGCTTCTAAGATTTAACTATTATGAATTGTGCTGTTACGTGCATGCGTATTCATGTATCACTGTAATATTATGTCTTTAACCGTTTTGGGAAGATACCTAGAAGGAGAATAGCTGTGTCAAATGGAATTTCTAGTTTCAGTCTTTTGAGGAATCTCCATACTGATTTTTAATATGGTTATACTAATTTATATTCCTGCCAACTGTAGAAGTGTTCTTTTTTTTCCTTCAGCCTCACCAGCATTTGTTTTATCTGATTTCTTGATGATAGCTATTCTACTTGGGTTAGGATGGAATCTTAGTGTTGTTTTAATTTGCATTTCATGGCCAGTTATATTGATTGTTTCCTCATATACTTACTGGCCATTTGTGCTTCTGTGAAGTGTCTATTCATTTCCCTTACCTGTTTTTAACTGAGCCTTTTATTTGGGGGGATCTAATTTTTTTTTAGTTTTTCATATATTCTAGATATTAGTCCTCTGAGGTATAGCTGACAAAGTTTTTTCCCATCCTGTACTATTTTCACTCTGTGCAGAAGCTTTTTAGTTTGACATGATTCCATTTATTGATTCTCAATACTATTTCCTGTGCAGCTGGGGTTGTGTTCAGAAAGTCCTTGCTTATCCCTATGACTTTGAGAGATTTGTCTATTTTGTCTTCCAGCAGGTTAAGTGCTTTCAATATTTAGTTCTTCGATCCATTTTGCTTTTAGTTCAGTACATGGTAGAAGATACAGGTCTGGGTATATCTTCTACGTGTGGATAGCTACTTTTCCCAACACTATTTCTTAAAGAGGCGGTCCTTCCTCCAGTGTATGTCTTTGGCCACTTTGTCAAAGATTCAATAGTTGAATATGCATGCGATTGTCTCTACATCCTGTATTCTGTTCCACTGATCCTCTCATGTCATGTCTTTTTTGTGCCAGTACCGTGTTGGTTTTATCACAGTAGCTTTGTAATATAACTTCAAGTTCAGGATTGTGATGTCTCCTGCTTTGCTCTTTTTACCCAGGATTGCTTTTACTATTCTGGGTCTTTTTGGGTTCCACATGTATTTTAGGATTGCTTTCTTTAGTTCTGTAAAGAATGTTGTTGGAATTTTGATTGGGATTGTATTAAATCTGCATATCAATTTTGGAAGTAGGGTCATTTTGACTATATTAATTCCGTGTATCCAGGAATCGGGAATATCTTTCCATTTTCTGATGTCCTCCTTGATTACCTTTTTTTAGGGTGCTGTAGTTTTCATTGTGGCGATCTTTCATTTCCTTAGATAGATTAATTCCTTAGTATTGAATTTTTCTTGGTGCTATTGTAACATTTTTTCCTAATTTCTTTCTCAGTGTGTTCATTATTAATGCACAAGAATGCTGTTGACATTTGTGTCTTGATTTTTTATCCTGTATTACTGAATTTGGTTATTAATTCTAAAAGTCTTGGTCGACTTTTTTGGGGGGTCTTCTATGTAGAGGTTCATGTCATCTGCAAATAACAATAATTTGATTTCTTCCTTTCCTATGCATGTTCCTTTTATTTCTTTTTCTTGCCCAATTACTCTTGTCGTTTTGACTACTATGTTGAACAGGAGGGGTGATAACGGGCGTCTTTGTCTTGTTCCTGATTTTAGCAGGAACAATTTTGGTTTGCCCCCATTTAATAGGATGTTGGCAGTAGTTTGGTTATAAATAGCTTTTGTCAGATTGAGATAAAGTCTTTATATACCTATTTGCTTCAGTGTTTTATCATGAAAGGGTTGAATTTCATCAAAGGCTTTTTCTGCATCTAAAGAGATGATCGTGTGATTTTTGTCCTTGCTTCTATTTATGTGATGTATTACATTTATTGTTTTGCTTATGTTGAAATAACCCTGTATCCCTCGGATGAAGCCCACTTGTTCATGAGGTATGTAGGATTTTTGCATCTATATTTATTAAAGAAATTGCTACTTTCTTTTTTGTTTGCGTCCTTGTCTGGTTTTGGAATCAGGGTAATGCTAATGTCCAGAAATGACTTCAGTAGTCCTCCTTCCCTTTCAATATTATTAAAAAGCTCAAGGAATACTGTGTTTAAACTTCTCTGATGTTTTTATAGAATTCAGCATTTAACCCATCTTGACCTGAGCTTTTCTCAGTTGCCAGGATTTTTAATTGCTATTTCAATTTCATTACCTATTATTGGATTACTCCGGGGTTTTATACCTTCTTGGTTCAGTTTTGCTAATTCATATGCATTTGGGAATCTATGTATTTCTTCTGAATTTGCCAATTTATTGGCATACAGGTGTGCAAAATAGTTATTTATGATCACTGATTTTTGCAGTACCCTTTGTGATTTCACCTTTTTCATGTCTAATTGCATTGATATGTGTCTTTTCACCTTTCTTTTTGGTTAAATTGGGTAATGGTTTGTCTATTCTGTTTAGTCTTTCAAAGAACCAACTATTCAACTTATTAATTTTTTGACTCAATTTCATTGGCTTCTGCTCTGATCTTTCTAATTTCCTTCCATGTTCTACCTTTTGACTTGGATCATTCTTGTTTTTCTAAGACCTTGAGGTGCATCATTAGGTTATTTATTTGGGATAACTCTGTTTATAAAAAATCTATTTTTACAAATTAGTATAGTAAGATAATATAAAGTCATTCAAAGAAGGGAAACAAAATAAATTTTCAGTGAAAGTCCTTATAAAAGGTGATCATGACATTAGTATTAAACATAAAAATATAATCATGCACTACTTGTAATTACGATGACTTTCTATAAGAAAAATACAATTATAAGCCTCCATTAAATGGTGTAGTAGTTATTAATTTCTTCATGCTCACCATAACAATAGAGCCTAGCTACTTGAATACAGTGTATTCTCAAAAAAAAAAAAAGACTGACAGTGAAGAACCAAATAAACACAATCTGCTACAGCATCTGGGTCCAATGTCAGAGACTCGCATTGTTCGTGCCTAATTTGTAAGGCCCTAGAGTCAGGAGACCAATTTCCAAAAATATGTACTTCAGGTGGCTTTGGTCCTTTATCATATCTGAGGCATCTTAGAAACCTAAGATCTAGGAATATAAGAAACTACAATTTTACAATATAACAGTTCTCAATAAACACTGAAATATGGTTTTCATAAAAGATGTTCTATTCTCCCACAATCCAAAAATCCAATGTCAGAAATTACAGCAAGGTAAACTTCCATTACTTTGTCTGTAAGAATGGATGAGAGCTGTACAGGGAAAGCTAAGAAGCCCTGCAGGCAAGTCTGCTGTCTCTTGCTCCAGCTTCTGTATTTCCCAGGAACAGTACATCCTAGCAATATTGTCCTGGCAAACTTCTAAGAAAGCTTTCTTTCCTGACATAAGGTGGTTCTATTAGTTACCTTTCTAGAGTCAATGGTTTGCAACAGAGCAGATTTAATACAGGACATTTACAGCTTACAACACTTACACACACAGGCCAAATGCAGGAAGAGTGCAGAACATCTACCTATGCATTGGAGACCTGAAAGATCCATTCAAAGGCTGGGAGCCCACAGCACTCTCTCATGCATATTTGTGTCTGCACTAAATGGCTGAAGACTCTATACCAGAACCAGGATATGATGCTCTCTACAGAGATGAAGACCAGAGCTCCCCTGAAGCAAACCACAGCCATGCTCCATGACAGCAAAACCCTGAGCTCCTTCTGTGATAAGAACAGCAGAATTCCCTTCAGGAGAACCAAACACAACAGAACTTCTCCTGGGAAACAGCCCGCCCTATTTTCTGCTCCCATTCTCTCTTTTTTTTTTTTT
>PVJO010014124.1:0-49486 GCA_004026905.1 Hystrix cristata
CATTTGTATATAAATGGATGTTCCTGGAGAACATACTATTAAGTGAAATAAATCAGACACTTATTAGTACACATCGAATTGTTTCTCTGATATGAGAAACCATAATTGTAAATAAGGACAAAGGGGTAGAATAGTTATTGTATTCAAAAGAGAGAACTAGATAGGGAAAAGGGGGATAAAGAAGAAGGTTAAAAGAAAAGTAAGATGAAAGGGGGGAAAAATGGTAAAGTGTAGTTACACTTGTTGCAAATAGGGAGGGGTGGGTGAATGGAAGGGAGGGGAGGGGAAGGGGGAAGAGGGGGGAAAAACCAAGATGTATCATGTACAGGTACAAAATAACCATGTTGATTATGATCATTATGTATGCAATGTACCAATACATGATCTTGGTAAAAAATAATAAAAAAAAAAATTTAAAAAAAAAAAAAAAGATTTATGCCAGAATCTGAGATGGATTGTTGGAATATAATGTTCTTCAGTTTAAGGAAGGGATATTTAAAATTTTTATATCATGTTACAACGAGTAATTTAACATATCCTGAGGATTAAGCTGAGAAATCTGAAAATGACTATTGCTAGGAATTCTAGAGATTCAAGTAGCCACATATTGGGTTTTCTCTGAATTTCTGACTAAAGAAATTGCTATTTGCAAAAGGACCTTCAGAATACATGTAGTAGAATATGAACAACCTTGGGAAAGGGAAGGTCCTAGAGAGGGTTTGCATTTGATAGCTCCTTTAAGAAAAGAAAAATGAGTAATGGATAGTTGATAGATTTCATGCATGGGAAGATTGAAAAGGTTGAAGTGATGGTTGGATATTTTGGTTGATTGATTCAGGAAAATATGTTTCTAAAAACATTAGAAATGTCATGTTCAGAGCTGAGAGTGTAGATCAGTAGTAGAGAATAGCTGCTTAATATGCGTGGTAACCTAAAGTCAATTCCTAGCACAAAGGAAGAAAAGAAAGAAGGAAGGGAGAGAGGCAGAAAAGAAGAAAGGGTGGGAAGAGGAGGAGGAGGAAAGAAGAAAGAAGAGATGGAGAAGGGAAGAGGAAGGCAGGGAGGAAGAGAGAGAATGAACAAATGAACTAATATCTTAAGACTTGCAACATGTTGCACAGCACATTAATTTCTTTTTTTGTTTTTTGGGAGGTTTTGTGTATGTGTGTGTGCCGAGGATTAAACTCAGGGCCTTGCACTTGCTAGACAAGCACTCTAACCACTGAGCAAATCCCTAATCCCAGCTCATTATCTTCTGAAAATAGATTTTGTGTTCTCATCTCACCACAGAAAGGTATGTGCAATAATCCATATGTTAATTAACTAGATTAAGACATACCACAATGTACATATCCCAAAGCAACATGTTGTTTTTATTTTTTCAGTTAAAAAATAAGTTTTCACCCAGTTTGGGCAACTTAGTGAGACCCTGTCTCAAAAGAAAGAAAAATTTTTTTCATAAGAAAAATTAAAAAGGGCTGGGAATGTGATTCAGTGTGAAGGCCCTGGATTCAGTCCTCAGTACCACAATAAACACAATAAAAAGGTGCCTAAGGAAACATATTCCAGTGTTACCTGGTTATCTAAAGCTAGGCATGATCAAAGCAGGTATAGAATAGAAGAGAAATTGTGCAAGTATTTCATTGGGGTGTTGAATTCATTTCTTACTGGAAATCAGAGGCTCTGGAGACCTCTAAATATGTTTTTTTGTTTGTTTGTTTGTTTTTGGAGGACAGAGTGTTGTAGTACTGGGGATTAAACCCAGAGCCTTCACACTGAGCTACATCCCCAGCCTTTCTTTTTTTTGGAGACAGGATCTTGGGCTGGGTCAAATTTATGTTATTCTTGCCTCAGCCTCTCCCAGATTGCTGGGAATATAGGTGAGCACCACCCCCAGATAATTTAATTAAAGAGTCAAAGACTTTAAGCAACACTGGAGGGTGCTACAAAGAATAGCCTACTGACTGCTTCATTTGAGAAACTTTTTATTAAAAGGAGCATATTTGGAGCATTCCTGAGTTTGTCCTTCATATTTTAAAAATTATATAAATTTAATTTTCTACACTTTCAAAAGAGTCCTATCTCATTTTATCCTTGCGTTTAGTAAATCAGCTATTTGCCCTTGTACCTGCGAGGCAAGCACTCTAACCACTGAGCTAAATCCCCAGCCCCATGAGCTGTTTTTGAATGTATTGTGCTTTTAATATCAAAATCTCTTCTTACAAAAATGATGAAAACTTTTCCAGTGAAGCTTTTTGCTTTATATTTGATTTTTCTTGTTGAAAGCTTTCTTTTCTTCAGATTATCAGTTTGTACTCCAAATTGTAGCACTTATTTTTACCTATTTTAATAGCAACGATGCTTTTAGATGTATTCTATTCGTCCATAATTTTCAGTTTTAAAATTTACTTCATTTTTTTAATATTTAGCAGTATCCAAGTCTCTGTTTTTTCATTAAGTTTGTAAAACTCGCTGAAAATAACTAAACCATTACCACCTGGAACACAGACACACTTGTTGTACTGCCGCAGCTATGACTTTCTTTTGTATACAGCTGCCACTCCTGACCCAGGAATGCATGTACTTTGTTTTTCCAGCTGATTGGTTTATACTGATTCACGCACATTTTTTACCTTTCTGCTATGACTAATGATATACGTACTAACTACAGTCTTGATTAACAAGTATTCAAAATATAATTTTTAAAATTTGTTTTTAATTTATTTGTCTTTTTTTGAAATGGTTGTTCCACTATGTTGCCCAGTGTGGTCTTATACTCTTGGGCTCAAGCCATTCTCCTGCCCCAGCCTTGAAAGTAGCTGGGACTGTAGCTACTTGCACTAAGCTTGGCTTACAATATAATTTGGATACAAATTATAAAAAACAGTTATCCATAGTTTTATTATCTGTCTCAGTTCTAGACTATGAGGCTTTTTGAGGGCCAAGAGCATATCTTAGTTATGTTTGTATCTGCAGTTCCTGGCTTGGTGCTAATCACACTATTATCACTCTCCTTGTTATCAACATCATAGCTTACATTACATGGATTTTCTCATTTCATTCCTATAATAGCTGTATAAAGTAAGTAATATGATTGTCCTTACAGGAATGAAGAAACTGAGGCTTAGAAATGATGGGAGTTTAGCTCAATGGAAGGATGCTTGCCTAGCATATGCAAGGTCCTAGGTTTGATCCCCAGTACAACCAAAAAAGAAAAGAAACTAAGGCTTAAAAAGAGGTTTGGTAATTAGTCTAAGATCAAAGGGCTGAATTTTTAAAATCTAAACAAAGACCATATCAGACGCAGATTCAATGTTCATTTTATTTGCATCATATTCTGAACAACTGATTAATCAGCCACAGACAGAAACTGTAGACAACATATAATTATACATTCTGCTTGGCTTCTGCCAGAATTTATAGTTTTAGCCACAGGAGTTTCTCAGAATTAATGTAAGTAAACATAATTGTACTCCTTAATTCGTAAGACATCTTTATTTTAAAGCTTATTTATGAGCCAGGTGTTTTCCCATAGAATATTCAAATTGCAGGTTGGGTTCCAAGGCGACTATCGTATGTGCCCAAATGACCTAAAAAAAGGTGAACCTCTATTCTCCTAATGAGAAGATTACTCTGGAAATTTTTACCTTCTTAGCTATATAAAATATATAAATATCTCTTGTAATATTTAATTTAGCTATGTAAACTTATGTATCTTATGCAAACTTACCACGTATCTTAACATAGAAATGTTAAGGTAGATATTGTTTTTCTCTACTCTTACTTTTGCAGAAATTTTTTGGGGGGGAGTGTTAGGAATTGAACCCAGAACCTCATGTACTGGAAAACAAAACAAAACAAACAACAGCAACAACAAAAAAGTAAATATAAGGGGCTGTGGACTTAGCTCAGTGGTTAGAGTGCTTCCCTAGAAAGAGCACAGCCCTGAGTTCAGTCCCCAGCACCCCTAAAAAAAAAAAAAAAAAAAAAAGTAAATATAAGGAATTTCATCAGTTAAAACTTTTTTACATGATGGTTACTTCAGGGCTTTTATTTTTTCACTATTTCAATTTTGTACTTAGTTTATTACATTTTGAGAAATCTAACACTAACCTTTGGTGTAAAAAAAAAAAAAAGTAAGAATATATTCTGACCCCTTAAGGAATTTGTACAAAAAGACTTTTTAATTTCCAACCAATATAAATAGCTTCTTTGTGAGGAAGTGGTACTAGGGATTGAGCCCAGGGGTGCTTCACCACTGAGCTACATCCCTATCCGCTTTCATTTTTTATTTTGAGACAGGATCTTGCTAAATTGTCCAAGTGGAATTTGAATTTGAGAATCTTCTGTCTCAGCCTCCCAAAAGGAGGGATTCTAGGCATGTGCCACCACACCAGTGTAGCTTCTGTTTGTGTATATAGATTTATTTCTGAAGAACTTCAGTGAATTTATCTGTGCCTCCTTCCATAAGAAGTGCGTGTGTAGAAATCTGTCAAAGGTTATCTCTAGGGGGATTGGGGATTTGGCTTAGTGGTGGAGCTGCTTGCCTGGCAAGCACAAGGCCCTGGGTTCATCCCAGCATCACTCCCCCTCTGGCCCCCCCAAAAGAAAGTTATGTGTAGAGACCTGTGATCCCAACTCTCTCCCCACTTCTTTTTTTTACCAAATGGGTAAATAAAAAGTGTATTTATTCTGAGACAGTGTTAGTTTTTGTTTTACTTCAATGAAAGAAAACGGGATTTTCCCCAAAGCGTATATTCTTAATATTATAGAAATGTATCATGCTGAGCAAATGGTTTTAAGACAGTTGCTGCTTAAACATCAAGATTATGAGATTCTAGGGCTGAGGATTTAGCTCAAGTGGTAGAGTGTTTGCCTAGCAAGCGCAAGGCCCTGAGTTCGATCCCCAGCACCACAAAAAAAAAAAAAAAAAAAAAGATTATGAGATTCTTTTTTATGTTGATTGCTGAGGATATTCTTTGAGCAGAAACATTTGTTTACATATTAAAATTTATTTTCGTGATATAGTTCTATATCCTAAGTTTAAACGTTTTCTAAAACTGGATCTAACGTCCTGTAATAATATTGGTTTTAGAGGTAATACCTCCATGACCCTACCTGTCTTTCTCACCCATTAAACATGTTTCTTCAGTACCAGTTATTTGGACATTTCCTGTATCCCTCAACTGTAATATGTATTTTAGACATCACTGTGTTCTTGTAATCACCATCAGAATAATTTGTAATGGCAGCATTTTTGTTTTTATGTTTGATTTCACTTTGCTATGTTGTATCCTTCAAGGGCACTATACTTGATCAGTAGTCAGCCATTCCCCATTATGAGACTATACCAAGATTTCAGCATTTTTGACTGTTTTCATGGTGGAAAATCTTTAATTTGTATACATGTACAACAGCAGCCAACATGTATGCATTTTTACTCTTTTCCCATTGAATTCAGCTATTTGGCTAAATTTTTTATTGTTTCTTATTTTGTATTTAAATAAGAATTCATTGTCTGAAATGTATCTAACTGGATGCTTTTATAGTGAATGATTAGTTAGGAAAAGTAGAAGACAGTTTGTTTTTGTTCAGTGCTGGGGATTGAACCCATGACCTTGCACATTGTAGGTAAGCTGTGTACTGCTGAGCTACATCCTCTGCAGAAGACAGTTTTTTAAAATACGATTTGGGGCTAGGTATATAGCTCATTGGCAGAGTGCTTGTTCAATATGCATAAAGCTCTGGGTTTAATCCCCAACACCACAAAAATAAAATACAATTAACAATTTCAGGTTTTTGACGTCACTTTTATTCATTTGAAAATACTACTTCTGAAAAAAATAAATGAAAACTACATGCAGATTTTCAGATGAATGAATGAATTTCTGAGAGAAATCATAACTTTGAATTTTTTTTTGAGGAGATAGAATGTAAAAGTGGTTGTTATAATCTACTAACATTTATTATTATGTGTATTACATCTAGTGCTGTGCATTATACACTGCTTTCTATTGAGTTTCTGTTAACTGTAGAGGAAGAATGATTTAAAGTCATATTTACAAACAGTTATTTTTCTTGCTTTATCATTGCCCTTAAATATTTAATAATTCTTATAACACTCCTGTTATAATAATTGATTGAAAGAAAAAAATTGACATTATGATATAATAATGATACCAGAAAATATACTACATTCATTGGACTCAAAATGAAAAACAGAAGTCTAAGGAAACAAAGTAAAACAAAACAAAACAAAAAATCATATATAGGGGCTGGGGATTTAGCTCAGTAATTAGAGTGCTTGCCTAGCAAGCGCAAGGCCCTGAGTTCAATCCCCAGCACCAAAAAAAAAAAAAAAAATCATATATATACATATATATATCAGATCATATTAATGTTAACATGAAAAATGCTTAAGTAGTTTTTATGATGTTTTTGTTGGTAATATATTTATAATAAACATGCAGTACTGTTTTAAAATATGGTATAACACCCTAACTGTGCTTTCTCATTTTAGTACCAATGTACTTAACTGTAGTATTTAGTCATATTTTATTTCAAAATGGTCTTTAATAGTGTATGTCTTGAATTTTTCAGGTCATGAAACAAAAAAAATTTAAATTTAGAGAAGTGTCAGTATTGACTCTAAGGTGACAAAAATATGGTCGTAATTACACATTAAAAGATAATTTTGAAAGAGAGGTAGTTAACCAGGTGAGGTTAAACAAGATTAAATGATTTATGGTCATTTTATTATATAATGACAGTCTTCATTTTAAGCTACAATGTAAAATGCTTTATTCTGAGATTAGGTATTGTGGCAGAAGCTAAAACTGCCTTTTTTTTATAACAGTGCCAGAATACAACCTCTTTTTCTTTTTGCACTAACAAGACTGCTTTACCACCACAGCCCACTCTAAGTAATTAAATCAATCCTTTGTACTTACCGTATTCTCCTCTAGTGACGGTACTAGATCTGATTATATGCTTCATGCATATTCAAAGTACCGCACTGACAGCTCTTTAATGAGCTCTTACTTAATCAGTATGAACAATGTTCATCTTGTTCTTTTTTCCTCATGCATTAGAGCTAGGAACAGTTGGGAAAAATGAAACATCCAGCATTCATTTGAAAAATATATTGTACTTTGAAAAGTGTCTAAGCTGAGGAAGTTGCATTCTGCCCTTTAAAAGTCTGATGGACAAATTGGATTACTAGTATTGGATTAAATAACAAATGGTTAGAGGAGAAATGAGAAAAGCTCACTGTGATCACAGGCTTTAATATTTTTTGTTACTTATAAAGCTAAAGAGGCCTTTAACCAGTTATTAAAGTCAGGATTAATTTGTAATGGTTCAACTTACTGGCTTTTAAAATCTTTTTAAATTTAAAAATTTTTAAAGGCCTAAAAACAAAAGTATAGTGATATGTTAGAAGAAACTTTAATTTTTTTATTACTAGGCTAAGTATTAATTTCCATCATTATATACTACCTCAAATAAGGATTTAGTGATAGTGATTAATTTTTTCAGTTAATTTAAATAATCTATGCAATAATGTGTAATATGTCTTTAAATATTTATTGTTAGGATTATATCCATTTGAAACATGAGTCTCTAATCATTTCCTAACAATTAGGGGAGGAATCTTTGCTTCTTACCTAGAAATCATAGACATGAGTTAAAGGGAAAATAACACAGTACCACATCAATATTGTTATATTCAAGGAAGCAGTGTTCCATTGAAGAAAATGATGCTAATTTAAGAGTAGGCTGGTTGTTTCTAGTATTGCCTGAAAGCCTCAATTATAGGTTAAATTAAATGCAAAAGAAAGTTTTAATATGTCTGTATTTTTAAAAGCCATTTAGGTTATGAACACAATTAGGCCTTTAATCAGAAAATAAAATATCATAAAATCTACACCTATTAATATTGCACACATGTGTCATTTCACTGATCAAAAAAGCTTTCACCAGGGTACAATTGGCCTTTTTCCAAATGGCAAGCTTTTTCTCAGCTTTTTCTTTTTACTCTTTCTTCTTTTGTTGCTACCCAGGGATTTGTGCCTATCGCAGCCTGTATCACATGACCAGTGTCAAGACATCACATGGTCCAAAGTGAATACAAAACCAGCTACCCTAAAGGAGAGATTAAAAATACTGTAAAACAATAAAGACTTTTGTTCAGACTCTAAAAGAATCTGTCCTGAGTGGATTTCATACCATTCAGTTTTAACAAAATTTAATGAAGGCACATATCCTCACTGTTCTCCCTACCAATAAATAACAGATAATCTGTTTTGTAAGGATGCTTTAAAATCCATGTTTAACCATTTGCATAGAGATCAGCTTTTCATATTCCATTTTTAAAATTTCTTTAAATTTGTATTAATGTGGAAATTACTAATTATGGTATGCCTGTAGGTTATGCAAGCATTATAAAGAATGAAGTAGATATATTTGGACAGTATGACAAATAAATCATAAGCCAAATATATAATATGATCTCATTGATGTTAAAGAAAAGAAACTTGTATGTGTCTTTAGATAAAATGTATACAGATGTTCAGTATACATAGCTCTCTGAGGTTTGGAAGGAGGCATGCTAACCCATGATAGTATCTACTTCTGGAAGAGGATAAGCTTGGTGAAAGAGGATTTGACTCTTAACTCAGTTTTGCCTCTTTTTAAAATGGATCCACAGTGTTTAAAATTTAAACTGTCTCACTTAAAAATATAATAAAACTTAGGGATAATAATCTTATTTGGGATATTTAATTTTTTTATTAGATATTTAAGTTGACCCTATGAATGCTACATAGGAGTTAGACTGCCAGTATTAAACAATGGCTTAGCAAGCAATAAACCAGTCATGGGTGAAATTCAGGGGGAAAAAGTCAAAGACTTGTAAACTTGACCAGCTGTAATTTGAAGGAAATGGAAAGAAAAATATGGGGAAAATTAATATTTTTCTTAAATATAATGTGGCCTCTTTCTGCATGTATACTATCCTGTATTATAATCCTTAATATAATAGCCTTTGTGGACCGGGTGCTAAGTGATACAGATGATGGGATGAGTATGAGGGACAGTGAATTTTAAATACCTCCTGTATGCAGTCAGTAACTTTGCAACCCAAAATGTTAGATTGTCTCTTTAATCAAATGTTTTTTGAGCATTATTTTCATTGTAATAGGTGTTTTTGTGTTTTTTTTTTTAAGAAAGCTGTAAGTATTTTTTGGTAGTCCGAACATTTCCAGTGCATTTAATCATTTGTAAGTGGTTTATCCCATACAGGATGATAAGTTCCAAAATAGCATATAATCATATTTCTATCTCTAGTTTACTCTTGGGGAGGAAAACAACAACAAAAAAGTGAATTGTTGTAAATGGAAGCTTTCATAAAACCTCTGGACTCCTCTGATCTTTCTGCTACTGTTATAATTCTTATAATGATTTTTAAATTTTTTTTAAAAATTGTAACCCTATGTCTATCAGCACTGTAAGTTCCTTCATGGAAACATAATAGCAAGACAGCCTCTGGGGAGGATTTAAAAGGTGGAGCATTTTGTTTATGGTACTTAGTGTTAATATGATCTATAGGTATTTTGGGGGGGACTAAGATAGGCGTGCTGAATAATATCGGCTTTAGAAGATTGGCTTAGGAGTTCTTAAATACTGATTTCTTTTTCAAGTCTTGGATTTTAATCTTAGGTTATTATAAGCAGTTAGTCACATAGTATTGTTATAAGCAGTTTAATATATAATACTGGAGTAACTAAAACATTTTCATGTTAAAATAATTTGTGCTAGACTATTATTTTGTTTGTGATATGTCACATAAGTAACTCTTCCTGAACCGTAGGAAGGAACACAGAAGAAGAAGAAGCTATGATGCAAGAATGGTTTATGTTAGTTAATAAGAAAAATGCCTTAATAAGGAGAATGAACCAACTCTCTCTTCTGTAAGTACTGAGGACTGTGCTTCTTTTTCCTACAATAATCATAAATCTCAGGCTTTTTATTATTGCTTTCTTATAACAATTTTCTTTGAACAGCTAAGAATTTTTAAATTGAGTAATAGTCACTGAGAAAAAGTTCTTATGATACAAAAGAACATGGAATATAAACAGTTTTTGTGTTTAAGAAATAAATTACTGGTGCAAAAAAAGGTTTATTTTATATTGAGGGTTATCAGAGAACCCTTTAGAAAAATAAAATTAAAGTATATTGAAAAACAAATTCTAAGTTTAAAAATGGACGAAAATGCATTTATTTATTATCTACAGATAATGTTAATCCAAATATTGGGCTAAGAAATTAATTAAACAGAAATGACCTTTTTACGATTACAAGAATTAAAGTAAAATAGAGACTAGACCAAATGTAAACATTATTCGTCTCTAGCATTTAGTTTACAGTAGGACTTAATGGTTGTTCTTTTCTGCTCACTAGCAGTGTTCTTATAGTATGCCACCTAGTGTGGGAACGGGCAGATTTATATGGTTTTTTTTGGGTGAAAAACTCTAATTTTATAATTTTTGCCACGCCTGAATTTGGTAAGAGAGTTATAATGAAGCACAGAATTTAACCAATTGAGAATTTTTGTTTCTATAGTAAATTTGTACTGGTTATACTTTCATGTTTGTTGTATTCTTTTCACATGGAATTTTGAGTAAAAGTGCTTATTATGAACTATGAAAAATATTTTAGAAAATAGCCTTATACCTGGCACTTAAAACAAGAATCGCTGAAGAATGAGACTACTTATCCGCAGATTAAAGTACACCTCTGTGCCATTCAGAATTAAAGGAAAAAAATATTACCACTAGTAAATACTCGAATGAGGAAGGTTTTAGGTTTGTATATCATTTATTTGGAGTGGCTTAAAGTTAAAGAGAAAAGTCAGTTATGAGTTATAAAATCAATGTAACCTAAAGGTTCTTTTAAGTGTTTAATGATTTAGTAATTAGCATATTGATGAACTTTTGTAACCTGCCTAGGGAAAAAGAACATGATTTGGAAAGACGGTATGAGCTGCTGAACCGGGAACTGCGGGCAATGCTGGCCATTGAAGGTAAGAAATGCTGTAGTGGGGTGAGGTATGTGAGGTTGTCACTTGTCAAAGAGATTTAAAGAGTGTAATACACATCTGGTTTTACAAGGTCTGGTCTACTGGGAACATACAAGAATTGCAAATAAATGTCTTGGAGGCAGAAACAGTATCCATATAAACCAAAGATCCCTAATTCTGATAATCATTATGTTTGCTATTAAACATAAAATTGTTTTAACTTTTGATTTGGTAATCCTAAATTTCCATAAAATATAAGGAGTCAATTAGTTTAGTTACACTTTACTTACATGCACTTTAAAGTTGTTTCCATCGGAGAAGTTTAGAAAAGATTTATCATTTTGATTTTTCACCATTAGATTCTAAATGTGGTCATAATATTTGATTAATGTCAACAATGAAATATGTCACTGTCCGATCTACTATAGTTTGTAAGATTCAAATTGCTGTTAAGTGAATATTCAGGCAAAGATCGGTATAGAAATAAACACTTTCACAATTTCAGTAAAGTTTCTTAAATGAATTGTATAGTAGTTTTATGCATGATACAAAATGTCAGTAAACATTAGCTAGTTTAACTATAGCATTTACTATATATGATTTTTTAAAATTCCTAGGTGTTTTATAATACCCTTACATTTCTCAGTTGAAAATGTCTTATAGTTCAAAGATTTCTGCCTCAAAGCTAATCCTTTAGGCTCTGTAAAATGGATCTTTTGTCTAATCAATGCAAATTGATTTTCCTATTCTATATTGACCTCTTAACCCATTGACTGTCCATGGTAATTTTATTCTTCACCTGATAAGGTACCTGATCCATAATAAGTCAATTCTAATTAGTTCAGAAAGTAGAAATTTAAGTTTCTAAGAGAAAGCCAAGTGAAGTCTTATATTCTTAAAATGTTTTAATATAATATTGTTGTAAAATATGTGTTCTGTTTATCTACATGCTATCTTATATGTTATAGAAGTACAGAAATTTTAATTATCTCATTTGATAAATACCACTGACAACATTTGTATAAACCTCATTTACAGACTTTATTTTAAAAGACTTCAGTTAGCTAATTTTCTTCAACTGGCTATCCAAATTTAGCAAATTATACTATTGATAATGAGTATAAAGTATGCCAAAATTATTTAAGTTTTGTGAAATTACTGAAATGAAATACACAAATATACTAAACAGTATTTTTCTCCTGTATGATTTTTGTAGTCATAGTTTACTCTAAAAAGAGATTGGAAAGCTAAATAGCTAAAAAATAAATGCAGTGAATACTATTTATACAGGATATATGTATATGTAATATATAATGTATGTATATGTAGTACATATAAAACTCATTATACAGTATATTCTCTATAGATTCATTATACATTATACTCAATATAAAGTAGTCTTTAAGGTTTTTTTACCCATCGTCTCCTGTACAGAGAGATAAATTGTCCCTATAACAGCTCTGTCCCTAAAACCAGTATTTTTCCCAAATACTCATCTTACAAAAGGGCTTTGCACGCAAAAGATCTCAGTTACACTGACAACCCTACAGAGACTTACAATGCTAGCTTCTTACACATAAAGAAGGGTGGTAGACAGTCATACTTTTGAAGAAGGGGAAGTGCTGCTTCTTTTAAAAATACTTTTCGTGCAATTTTTAGTCCTTTAATTAAAAGACTTTTTTAAAAAAATTACATTGCCCGTATATGACTGTGCCTCCAATCTCTTTGCTGTTTTCCATTGCTGGTTGAGGGGAAAAGGAGAATTGAGGAAAAGAGCAGCCTGTTGATTACAAATAAAGACACTTTGCTCGAGCAAGGCCTGTCCCACTAGCCTGGGCAGGACACAGGAAACAGACAGAGCTGCCCTGGAGAGGCGCTGATCATGTGAAGATCAGCTCTGTGAAGACAGTAGCCTCTGAGCCAGCCCTTAAAATGGACATGCGTGCAGTTCAGTAGCCTGTTAGAGTGTTAAAGTACCACAGAAAAACATATGAATAGGCAACTCTAGTTGGTTTTGTTTTGCATTTCTTTGTTTTAAAGCTCATTCCTCTTTTCTTTTCCCATCTCTTCTGCTCAGTAGCCATTAGATAGTTTTAGTAATAAATAAATGTTTTCAATTAAATCAGCTGGTGAAACCATACACCAGGAGAAGGGGATAGAATATTAATAGCCACAGCATGCTGTAAGAAATACTAACAGCTTGGTTTGAGAGCAATAATAATTATAATAATAATCAATACATTTATTTTTAGGAGAATCCATAATCACTTTGACCTTTTTTTTTTTGGCCCCCTTTTTTTCCTGAGATGTTTTCATAGCAGGAGTTTCATTCGCCTGAACTAAATTGTAGGATCCCTCAAGCTGGCAAACATCGTTTAGATACTTTTCCTCTAGTTTTTTTTTCCAGATTATTTAATTCCCCCTCAGGAAAGATAAATTCATTTCTGCACACACTGGGGTGGGCTTTTAGGAAGTGGTATGTTCATTTTCTGCACAAGAAATGGATCTTCTCTAGGATTTTGTACATCTTGATTTATTCTTGGCTTAGAGTTTGAAGTGGGTGCTCTTCTAAAGGGATTTATGCATAGGTTCACTATTTTTGTAGTTATGGCTTATATGATAAGCTTTTTATATTTAAAATCAATATGTAATCCTGTGGAGGAGCTTATCCCCTAAAACCCCATTTGTAAATCTATTTTAGCTTTGTTACACAGCACAGCCACAGTCTTCCATAGATTGATTAGGTACAGCGGTAGAATCCTATCAAATGGCCTGTTCTGATGATGATGCAAACTCTTTCAGGATTGCTAGTTGACTGGAACTAAAGATAAGACTTGACTGCAATCCCCCAATGTGCTCTTTACAAAACTAGTGTTAATTTTCATCAAAGTGCCAGGCTTATTTATAGTGGCAAGGTTGAAGGTTTACTATAAGAACTTTAGGCCTTTTCTGTTTAAGTGTTTATAAGTATTTCTCTTGCCTTTTTTCAAGGTAATATCAACTTCAGCAAATAAACTGAATCAGGGAATGAATAATTGGCCCTATACATGAAAAATAGTTTTTTTTTAATTAACAAGAAAGCTCTGTGCAGATGGACATAAACAGAATCTCTTTATTTCAACACTTTGACTCAAATGCAGCATCAAAACTTAATCCTATTTGTTGTGAGAGGATATGGCTTTTGTAGCAAGAGTACACTGGAATCTTTAAATTAATCAGAATCCACATTGTAGTCTGTCCAAGTCAAAGTCAGTGCAGCCAGCCACTGTAACTGGTGTTATAGGCAAGTGATCCTTTCTTAAAATGCATAACAGGTAAACCATAAACTTACACGTGGATTTTTAAACAGGCTATAGCTAGGTGATACTATTTCAAAGGGATTTTGAAAATTTAGACCTGATCATACAAATGTAAAGCTTTATCAATTTTAAATGTAATATTAAATTTGTGTTTTAAATGATCAAAGTAGTTTAATTTCTTCAAGTAGCCTTCACATATATATAATATGTATGTGTATATATGTGAGTACTATATGTGTGTGCATATATCATAATTTATACTCAGTATGAGAAAGCCATACAAATGAAGAATATAGTTTTGCTAATATCAAAATCTATTTACTGCACATGGGCCTTTGCTCTATAATTGACTAATATTTTATAACAAATATTAATGTAGTAATAGATTTTGTATAAAAATTTTAGTATAAATTTATACCAGAATATTTTAAATTCAGTTAAACTTGACTCTTAAATGATGAAAATTACCTAAATGTTGTTAATTATAGAATGATTTTATTCCAATGTGAAATATCTTAGTGTGCTAGAAAAAAATTAAGGTTTTAAAAAGTTTTGGGGGTTAAAAATGTTTCTTTAATCCATATTACTAAAGTCCTAATTTTTCCAATGTTAAAGAAATCCCGGCATTTTAAATTACTGATTAAAGTCTTAAAAGTGACTACTCATGTTCAAAGACAGACTAATTTAATTTTTAAAATTATGTGCCTCTTGTTAAATTTTATTTTTTCTTTAATTTTCTTTAATTTTTCGTTTAATTATGTTTTTGTCTGTGATAGAGAAAATTTATTTTCTAGTTGTAAAGCTGTTATCAAAATGGTTTAGAAGAGTTATAAATATAAGCCTTTAATCAGAATAGTTTGCTAACGTTAGAAACTGAATAGTTTATCAAAACTGGCAATTTAATAAATGTACAAGGTAGTTAAAAATTCTTTATAAATTTAGTAGCTACTTTTCTGAGTTAATATTTCTAGAACTACAACTACCTGGAATTAGACTAAATGACCTGAAAGTTCTTCCCAACCTGGAGAGTATTAATTTACCTGCTGTATGGAAAGAGACTGATTTAAGAACAAGAACCAGATTAGAAAAATTTCTAACATTCCTGTCTTTAGTTGCATTTAAATTCAGTAAAACTGATAGATATGACTTCTCTTCAGTTTTGCTCATTATTGAAATTTTTATGTTCAAAAAAGCTTTCCATAATAAGTTTCTTTATTCTTATCTATGCTATAGAATATTCTACTTTTCAAGTAAGATTGTAATAGTGATTAATTAATGTATTTATTTTTGTGATGTTTTGAATGTGGATAATTAACATATGACATGTTCATATATATGTATTTATATGTTTGAGCTTATAATGAAAGGAGCAGTGATAAAATTGAATGAACTATTCTAGCTTTTTACAGCGATTCTGACCTTTATTGCATGATGATGCATCTAATTCTTAATTTGTAAATATAAGATAGAATTCTCTCTAGCACCATTTGCTTTCATAAAGCTGCTGAGCAGTTTGCTGTCTTGAATAAATTTTGCTTTGGATAGGGTGGGGGGGTTTGAACCAGCACATTCTTGTGTGGTTTGTGAAGATTCACATGGTAACCAGCGGTGTGCATTGTTAGGGTTATCTGAATAAGCACCAGCCATGTGAGTTTTAACATGATTGCCCAGGGCAATGGAGAGAGAAGAGAGAAACCCAAAAGGATTGTGCTCCTCTGTTTTTTGGAAAGTACATTTGTTGGGGGGAGGGGACTGCAAAGAGTCAGTGGCCAAGGGTTTTTTTTTTTTTTTTTTTAAGCTGGTATCCTGTTTCCCTCTAGGTCCTCATTTGTTCTGCTATCTGCCTCATCATCTACTTCTTCTTTTCATTGTTTACCTTCCTAATGAGGGAGGCGGGGTAGACTGGGAGTTGATTGACAGCTACAAGCCCTTACAGTCTGGCCAGAGAGCAGTTGGCTTTGATTTCAAAAGTGTTTTAAATGTTCGATTTGGTCCTGTTTTTATTAAATGAAACTGCTGCTCATCTTAAGGAAATTATTAGACCCGTAAAGATTAGGAAATATAGTATTAGGAACTAAAACCTTCATAAAATCAGCCCCACACATGGAAAAAGCACTGCCCATTGGATTTTCCAACCTCTAACATGAGGTTTCAAAAAGAAATATGTAATTTTTTCCTTTGCAAAAGTGCTTTGATTTGAAACCACCCAGCAAACGTCTCCAAAAGAAAACTGGCTGTGATGCGATCGAGAGCTGCAGTGTAATATTGCAGAGCAAATTTATTTTTTACTTCAAAGAAAAATGCTAATTAGCCGATTCACTACTTTTAAAGTTATTGTGAAGCATATGGCGCCCAGTATGAGATACATCCAACTGCTAAAATAGAGCGAAGAGGAAATTAGCGAAGAATGGGCTGTTTGGGGTGAGAGTGGGGGTGGGGGAGGAGAGTAGGTTCTTTGGCAGATTCTCTAGCCTTTTCAAAATGATTTTATCGCCATCACTGTTTCCTGCCTCCTCATTTACCCACACCACCCCCTTCCCAAGCATTGGGCCAACCTCTTTGGGCCTCTAGCTCCCCTCCCCCACTTTGTTGGATTCAGGTGTGTATCTCCTGCTGGCCATCAGCTCACACGTGGTCTCTAGCAGGTTCCAACCCTGCAGCACCCATCTCCATCTGCAGGAAATATTTAGAAAGTAGGCTTCTAAAGCCTTCATCACGACGGCCAAATGCCCCAGAAAACACTAGCTACTGGATCCATTAATGTGGTTTGCTGAGAGATGTAAGAAAACTGGAAAAGGCGGGGAGGGGAGAGAGTGGGGGGCGAAGCATACCGAGGCCCTCCCGTGGGTAACTAGCCTCCTGTGCTCTGCAGACTGGCAGAAGACGGAGGCCCAGAAGCGTCGTGAGCAGCTCCTGCTGGATGAGCTGGTGGCCCTGGTAAACAAGCGCGACGCGCTCGTCAGGGACCTGGATGCACAGGAGAAGCAGTGAGTGGGCCATGGGGTTAGGGTCCAGGTGCGGCCACAAGGCCAAGAAGTTTGTGGAAAGTTCAAGCCAGAGGTCTCCGGAGGGCCAGGACAGCATCCTACTGACCTGGTGCTCTGCATTCCCGCTGAGGATGCACATGTCGGGCGAGTTTATACTCTGCCCTCTGGGAAGAAAAATAATTTTGTTTCCTGTTTGACATCCAGGGCCGAAGAAGAAGATGAGCATTTGGAGCGAACTCTGGAGCAAAACAAAGGCAAGATGGCCAAGAAAGAGGAGAAATGTGTTCTTCAGTAGCATCAGACCGGAATCTCTCCCAGCGTTTTAGAGTCTTGAGTCCCCAGACCAGAAACCAGAAACAGACTCTTTGATTTAAAACTCTTAACATTTATTTGGGTGAATTGTACTTCTGTACCACCACCACCGCCCCTTCTCCTCCCGCCTTTCCAGATAATATACAGAACTCCAAAGTAGCTTTAAGGATTTTTTAATGAGTTAATCATTTTTTGAAATCATGTGAAATAGATTTGCACAGATACCTTGTGAGTGATTGGTATTGGAAGTTTTCAAGAAACTGCTAAAAAAATCATTTCCTTCATTTTCTCTCAGATGGAAAGAAAATTTCCAACATTTTTGTTGTTGTCGTCGTCGTTGTTGTTGTTGTTGTTGTTGCTGGTAATAGCATAATGACAGTGGGAGGGGGGCAATGAGGGGGTAAGAAAAATGTTATGAATGATTTTTTCCAGTCCTGCCATATGTAACACTCAGTTACCTAAATCATAGTTAGATCATATTCAATCTACTTATTAAACTATGTTCTATTTACCAGTGGGGTTTTCTGCAGTTGTTTTGCATTTCACTGTAAGGATAATAGACTTCCTCTCTGCTTTCCTTAGAGGATGGCCCTTTAAGGTAGCCTGAGACAGGTCCTGTGGTTTGAAGGTGAACTGTGAAGATGGGACTAATTGACCTGCAGCAGTTTACAAAAACAGTTTTATCATCTGAGAATGCGCCATCTTTTTCTCTGGATAATTATTTATTACATCTTGCTTGGTTCCTATATTTTGATGGGTCTCAACATTGGCTCAAGAATGCTGTTAATATTTATTCTGTATTGATAAAAGTGTGTCTTGCCACCATGAGTAAATCCCCCAATTAATATTTTCTTCTCTAGCATAGCACTGTCGTTTTTTGTGAAGATGGTTATCTGTTTATTTATTACAATACTGAGTCATATATAATAAATTTTCAATAAAAGCAGAAACTTTCTTACCTTAAATACTGTTGCTGTTTTTCTTGCATTGAAAACTTGAGCAGAAGTTTGTATATCCATAAGACTTTTCGTGTGAAAAACGATTTTCTGGAAGGAAAGGTGGGGTACCAGATACCGTATTGTATTTGGAGCTGAATAAGTTTACAGGATCCCAGAGGAGCCCTGCTGACACACATAAGCAAATTGAAAAGTATTTAGTCATATTCTTAAAGAGTGTAAACTTATCTCTTTTGGAAAGGGTCATCTCTGTTAAAGATTTGAGGAAATGTGTGATTCCTCACCACTGAAAAAAATACTCTTAGGATAAGTTTTTCACGTTACTACTTTGAATTGTCAGTTTTGCATCGCCTTTCTCCCGCAGAGAAATATGTCTCCTGGTAACCAGCAAGTCTGGGGGTATTGAAGTGAAAGTAAAGAGGGTGTTTGGGCAAGGTGGGTTGGGGGAGGAGTGTGTGCAGGTACTCGAAATGAGGAAAAGGGGAATTTTAACAAGAATTTCTAGGACCAGGATAAAACTGGCTGTTCCACAGTAGTTTCCATCACTCCTCTACCGGGGTGTCCAAACAAAGAAAGCTCGCTCAACAAGTCCGGAAACTTAGGGAAAACACTAGCTTTTACATTTCAGCCTAGATTCATATTCTCTCTCTCTCTCTGACACACATATTATGTTCGAAAAAGTATGCTGTTACTTCTAATTGTCTTTCAAAGTGACAAAATTTTGCCACGGTGGAATATCTTCATGACAAGAAAAAATTTTTAAGTTACTGAAAACTTACTGGAACTACATGGAATCGGCTATTTGCCCTCTTTATTAGAGCAGGAGGAAAGGAGCTAGCTGCTGCTCTCTGGGGGAAACTCAGTACCCGCTTTAACCCCTGGGAAACCGGCAGACGGAAACGGCCTCCCTAAGCAGCCCGAGGCTTGAGCGACCCGCGGCACCCACGCCATCTGTAAACTGGATTCCAGGAATCTGCGAAGGGGCCTCGCGGAAAGGCGCCTTTCCTCCGCCCCCCCTCCCAAGTCGCTCTTGATCTGCCAAGTGACAAACCTTTCAAGTCCCAAGATTTACTAGGGTGGTTGGGGGCCGCCGTGCGGCCCCTCACCTTGCCCCTCCTGTTTCAGTTCCCAGACTCGCAGGGTTTCCTTTTGGGTTACTCCGCGGCGCCCGAACGCCCCTCAGCGGCGGCGGAGTGCGGGCCCCCGGGACTGGGCAGGTCAGGCCTGCGGCGAGCGCGCCGCTTTCCTACTTCGCCGCGAGGTGCCCAGTGGCCGGCTCCTCTGAGTGCGTGAGAACCCCGCGCGCCGAGGGATTGGGAACTTGAAAGCCTGCGCTGCGAGAGCAAAGACTCTAGGTCTGGGGGGTCGCCGAGGAGCAGGAGCCTTGGCGGTGGACTGGCTTAGACGAGTCCACAGGCCAGTGCAGAACTTTCTCCCCTAGCCAGGAAATCCGGGCTCTAGATTCAAACTCATAACCCAGTCTCGGGTGTCCTCCGGGAGTCCGGCCTCGCCTCGAGGTCACCTGGATGCTGGATCCAGGTCTCCGTGTCCAGGTCCTTTACCCGCTCCTGGTCCGTGAGCCTTAAGCTAGGAGGCTTCCCCTCGTCCAGCGCGGTCCTCACTTCCCCTGCCTGCGCCGCCGCGGTCGCAGCTTCTGGCTCAGTGTTGCCCACCTGAGCTTTTGCCTAACGACGGGCGCCTCAGTCCTCTGCGCTGCATTCAAGAAACTTTCAGTCTCTCGCCCTCTCGACTCACCTCCCTCTCCCCTCTCGTCTCTTTCTTGTCTTAATCCCGGGGTTTTATGAACGGAGCATTAAGAAAATTCGCCCCAAATTTGGGGTTACTTTCACTGGGGGGGGACTGGCTTAGACGCTACTTGATACCTCCCGACTTCCCAAGAGGCAGCATCTGGAACCAAGAGCACCGGACTCCCGTGCGGCGGGCCTTGGGGACCGCGCGGGCACATTCCAGCGTTTGCGGAGCCCCACCTCGTCAGGCTGGACCCAGGTCGGGTTCTGCAGCTGCCAGCAAAACAACCTGGAGGAGGCAGGAGTACGAAAGGTTGCGGGATCCGGCCAGGACATGGGCCCTGGCACGGGAGGGCCAACCCGGGCTCCTAGCGCGCAGGCCGGGACTCTGGCAGCGCCAAGTTAAGGACGCGGACCACGCCAGCGGGCGCCACAGGACGTCTGCAAACTCTTCCCCCAAAACTAGTGCGCCCCAGCCCGCGCCTTTCCCTGGAGCGGGGGGCGGGAGGGTATTTCGTTGTCTTTTTTAAACCCCAGCAAGATCTCCGTGGCTCAGAGCCAGGGGCGGCTGCCCGTCGGCCTTCCGGGCTGCTCCTGGCCGGGGGCCTTCTCGAGCCTAAGGTGTGTCCCCGCCTGGGCCAGCGTTGCGCTCTGCGCTGTTTCCTTTCCTCTTCAACATTCGCTTTCTCTCTCTCCTCCTCCCTCTCTCTCTCTAATTTTTTCTTTCCTCTCGTTCTTTTATTCTGCTTTCTCTTTCTCTCCCGTTTGTGAATGGGCCGCGGTGTCTTTGTTCTAGAGAGAAGCGCCCATGTCGCTGACTTTTGTGAACCAGAGAAGGATCTTGTAAAACCTCCTTTTCTCCTTCGTAGTCCCCCACTCCCTCCCCTCCTTCCCTGCCCCTTTGATTAGATGTTCCCTTGTCGTCCAAAAAAAAAAAAAATGTAATTTCGTTGGTCTGTCGGCCACTTTCTTTGAACATTAGCTCGCTTTCAGCTCCAACTTCAATTAGAAGGAGTTGATTTTGAGAGATCAACAAAAGAACCGACCAAAGCCTTATTAAAGGTCCTAAGAAGATCTCCCTGGTCCTTTGAGAAGCAGTTAAGGAAACAGTGTGCCCTCCATCATATTCTGTTACCGTATTTTATTCGGACTCCAAAGGAAAGTGTCGCTTGGGGGAGGGGGAAGCACTTTGATGAGCGGCGGCCGCGGTCCCCTTTCACTCAGCGGGCTCCCCCTTCTCCTCACCCAGCGCCCGGTCAGTTCGCGGTGCCCGAGCCCGGACCGGGCAGCGCGAGCGCTCCCCGCCACGCTGCGCCGGCGGCTCCTGGGCTCGCCCTACTCCGGTTCAAACTTTTCACCCCGCGCGCTGGGGGTGGAGGTGGGGTGGGGGGTCAATTAAGACGAAGGGGTAGGAATTCCTGGAAAGGGAGCAAAGTGGTGCCTAGTATTCATAAAGAGGTGCCATTTAAAAGAATTGCCTTGCTCAGGGTTGGGCCGAAAACACTTTCTTACGCTTTGAAAAGTGCACACAAGTAAACGTACTTGGCAAGTTTCTTCAACTGGGACGTGGGCTTCGCCAGTACGGACAATCCGGGGAAACGGCCTAGAGGAGGCTCCTTCCTCAGCGTGTGGGAAAGAAATTGAGGGGCAGGGGTTTGTGATCGCATTTTCCACCAGACTGATCCGGATAGGTGGAGACGAGGAAGAAGAGACAGAAAAGTGTGAAAAAAGAGTTTCCTGTCAAGATCGTACGACTGGGAAGTAGGGTGTCTGTGTGAGGGGAAAGTGATGCTGGGGTCCGACGGGTCAGAGGACGCGTTTGAGACTTGCGGACACCCTTGCTGGGGCCCGGGAACCCCTGGAGACGCCGAAGAGCGGGTGAGTGGCGGCGCACTGCCTGACGTGCTTTTCCCGGGCGCGGGAGTCCCGGAGCGCGAGGAGGGATCTGCTCCCGCGCTCCGCACAGTAGCCTGCACTGGCACGAGCCGCCCGCGGCGTCGGTCTGCAGGTGGGATACAGAGGAGGGAGACGCTGTGGCCCTGGCTGCCACGAGAGGGGCCGGGGCCGGCTCTCCTCCAACCCTCCGCCCCCAAGTCCTTGCGCCCACATTCTGGCCGCGGAGCCGCTGGCGCACGGTAGAGAGAAGAAACCGGTTATCCAGGACTTCGCCTCCTCTCTGCCACTCCCTCGGAAGAGCGGAGAGGGAGAGAGAAGGGCGGAGGCCCCTAGGCAGGCCTCGGGACCCAAGGCCCCCTCCGCAGTGGGGACTCAGGCGCTCCGTTCGCCCTCCTCGCCTCGCCTCTCTCTGCGCGGAATTTGCCAGCAGAGCCCCGGAGTTAGCGCGCGACCCGGGCGGAGTGGGCGGGCGGTGAGGGCGGGGTGTAGGGGGTGGGGGAGGGCGGGGGTGCGCGGAGGTAACCCCCGGCTCGCGCAGCCATTGCCCGGCTCCCTGTCACTCAGCCCGTGCAGGGCCCGGGATTGGCGGCCTAGCCCCGTTACGCACTAGCCTCGCGTTCACATACCCGGGGAGGGCAGTAGAAAGGTGATCAATCTTCATCAGGCTACATTTCCAATCACCTAAACAACCGAGCAAGACAAGCCACTCCGACAAGGTAAATCGCTTGATTTATTTAGTTTGCAAAGTGACTCTGCAGGACTTCCCAGTCCCTACAGCCTCCACGTTGCACCAGGAGTGCAGCGGCAACCTCGAGCCACCTCCCAACTCAGCCCCTCGAATCCCCCTCCCCCTTAGAGGCCCCTCGGCGCGGTCCCGGGCGAGGCAATGTCCTGGGAGCGTGTGGCGCTTTGCAAACAAAGTGTCTGTGCAATAAAGTGAAACCTGAAGGGACACGCACAAAGCTACTGGAAAAGAGAGTAGAGAGAGATTAGAGGAAGGAAGTTGGGAAAGAAAGAAACCTGGGGGTCCTAGATCAGCCGCCAGGGTAATTCCTGCGCCGCTCTGTTTTCCAGGTTGGCTGTCCGGCTGGTCTCTGAGGGCGCGAGGTAGATGGTGAGCGGTCCTGGCAGCTGAGGGCAGGTAAGGAGAAAGCCGTGGGGCCCCCCGCGACTCCGGAGCGTGTTGGTTACTCTTGCCTCCCCCCTACTCAAACCGACCCGGGCTTCCACCGACCCGGGCAGGTGGGCGGGGCTGGGGGGAGCTGCCTGGCTCCCCTTCGGGTGCGCGGAAGCCCCCAGACCGCCGCGGCGGCCCGGCGCCCCCTCCCCCGCCTCCTCCGAAGTGCCCTAGCTGAAGTGCTAAGTTTGGACAAAGTCTTTGAAAACTCGCGCTGCAACCTAGCAGAACCGCCGCGGCTTCAGTCCCATTTCCTTCGGCCAAAGGGCGAGCCCCGCTGTTCAAGACCCCCCCCTTTCTTGGAAGCTGGGATCCTCAGGCCCTGGCCGTGGGTCCTAGAGTACGGGAGTTGGGGTGTGGGGGTTGGGTTGGGAGCAGCTTTAGCTCCGACTCCCCTCCATGAATTCCTAGTCTGTGTTCCTGGCCTGCTTTACAGAATTGCCGCAAAGCGAAGTGTAGCAATAAGGCCCTTCGGGTCCCCACTCTCACTACCCAGCTCCCCTTCTTGACCTCTGAGAATAGTGCCCCTGGTTCTGAGCAGTAGCGGAAACGAGCTTTCGACCTTCCAGCTCAGGTCTGCGTGGGCTTTGCCGCTGAGGCCTAGTTCTCTATTCTCAATTGGGTCCTACGGCCGCGGGTTAATGGGGTAGCAGGAAACACATGCGACCGGCTATACCAACGGTTCTCAAATCCTTCAGACCCTTTGGGGCTCTGGGGTGGTCACTCTTCATCCCCTGACGGGATCCGGTTGTACACAAACTCGATTGGGTAGAAGGAAGGCCTGACTTGCGTGGACAGAGAAGGGCGGGTGGCCACGACTTGAGGCACTTCTGACTTCGGGCGGTGTCTTGAAACTGCCACTTCCCTTCGGTTTTCGTTGGACACCTCTGTGGGGTCTGGGCTGTGATTGCGGTGAGGTGCGGTGCGATTCCGGATAAGCGATGCCTCAGTGGCTGGGCACAGAAAGGTCAGCAGGGATAGTGATGCAGACTCCGGGGCAGGGGTGCAGCCATGGAGATCTTTGAAGGAACCATGTGTGCCAAGTGGGCAATGATTCTCGAGAGGCCAAGGTGTAGTCAGTCCTCATTGCCTCTTTTTAGCCTTCTGTAGTGCCTACCTTTTATGTCCCGTTTTCAAAAACATTTGAAACAAAACGAAACAACTCCTTAGGATCTCAGCTGCCTGAGGTCTGGGCGCCAAGTGAACATTTGCTTGTACAATATGAAGCCACTAGACTTAAACTTTTGCCTACATTTAGGCTTTTGCACACCCTGCGGTTCCAGCTCTGACCTTTCCAGCCTGGCCATGCTTTTAACAACTCTCCTCACTCCTGACAAATGTCTTTGGCCCATGCCAACCCTCCAAAGAGGCAGGACCTATCCAAAAAGTTCACTTTTAAGATAAGCTGTGGTTGCTTGGCTAAGACCTTGTGGAACCAAGTTGACTGCCCTGTGCAGTTTCGTAGCCTGTGTCCTCTCCCCATTCAGGGACTCCTCGCCTGGGACAAAACCTGGAAGCTGAAGTGGTTCTGAGTGATGTTTTCCGTGTGTATCTCATGTCTCCATAGGCCAGGCCCCCAGAAGCAACAGCTTGAAGGACTCCGCAGTGGGAGCCCTGTACTGCTCCTGGCCCCAGGCCCCCTGGATCCGTCGGGGCGCCTCCACCCGGCTGTTAGCATGATGTCTTACCTCAAACAACCCCCATATGGCATGAATGGTCTAGGCCTGGCTGGGCCCACCATGGACCTCCTGCACCCCTCCGTGGGCTATCCTGGTGAGCACAGCCCTTCCAACCTGCCCAGACCCTGCGAACATTGGGGACACCCAGCCTCTCAAGTTTGAACCCACTTGATCATCAAACAGGATCAGATTCGGACACCTAGTCTCCTTATACAATGTAGGGCATGCTACAGGGGCATGGGGCACAGTTGCAGGTCTGTGAGGTACTCATGGCTTAAAAAACTGCCACATGTGCCTTCCAGCTCTATCCACACCGGCTACCTGTCTCCCATTGTGGTCCCATCTCCTTCATAGAAGCATTTACCCATGAATTCATTTCCCACGGGGGACCACTGTTTTTTGTGAATCTGGTCTCCCCACCCCAACATTGAAGGAAGAATCTGGACACTCACTAGGCCCTGACATAAGACAACCAGACTTCCCTTATTCCAAGCTACAGCTACATTGGAGAAGGAGGATTCTTCCTCCCTAATTCAGTTGTCCTCTCTACCAGTGATCTGAACCAACTTTTGCATTGGTGTAGTGGACAACTTCAGCTGAACTCTGGGTTTTTCTAACTCTAACTCCTTTATTCCTCATTTATTTCCTGGGAAAGTGTTTTCCAGGTGGTGTTTCTTTGGATCTTCTTGCTCTTTATCTCCTAGCCAGGGAGTGTGTGGAGGGGTGGAGAAAAGTGAGGGAAGGAAAATTGTGTGGCTTATTTTCCCTTTAACCTCTGAGAGGCTGGGAGGAGGGTAGCTCTAGTGTCTTGGAGACACATACCGGTAGTCCAACGCAGGCACTTTCTCCCACCTGTGGCCTATCAGGCTGGGCTCCCAGGGGAATTCCTTTTGCTCAGAATTTAGCTTTTTTTTTTGGCTCAGCCGGGTTCTGGAACTGCCAGGGTTCGAGACCTCTAGCACCAGTTGGCATAGCTACCGCTGACCCGAAGCGCTCCCCCACATGTCCCTGCAGCCACCCCGCGGAAGCAGAGGCGGGAGCGGACCACCTTCACGCGCTCCCAACTGGACGTGCTCGAAGCGCTCTTCGCCAAGACTCGCTACCCTGACATCTTTATGCGCGAGGAGGTGGCGCTCAAAATCAACCTGCCAGAGTCCAGAGTCCAGGTACGCGCTCCAGGGGCGATAGGGTCAGGATAGGCACGTTGGGGTCAGTCAGGGAAGGTCTGGGAAGGGTGGTGTGCTGTGAGGGCGGGCTTACAGACTGGGCAGCCCCTCTCGGACTCCCCCTAGTGCTGGGCGTCAGCCAAGAAAACGGGGCAAAGTTAAAGGAAATGACTTATAGCCCTGGATTCCAGCCCTTGCTCCCCGGGGGCCTTTGGTATTAAAATCATTTTTAGGATTTCGGAAGGAGAGCTAGGCTATCAAACGTAAAGTGCCCCCAGAGTCCAACACTTGTCCCTGCTTTTTTGGCCATCCCAATGCTTGGTAGTTTGTCTCTCGGCGTCCTGAATTCTGCCTCCGCTCTTCCTTACGTCTCGGGGATCCTGGAAGGGCAAGAGTGGAACTTGGCCGGAGCCCGACACTCTGCCTGGGAGTACGCTGTATGGGAGGAGTCGGTCTGATTAGACTCCCGGGTCGGGAGCGACGCCGAGTACAAAACTCAGCTGTCGGCCTTACTATTTATGTTTTTAAGATGAAATGGATCCGAAAACACTGTTTGGATTCTAACACAGAACTCTCCTCAAGGGTCTTTGGTCTCACCTTTCCCCGAAGGCTCGAGAAAAGACCAGGAATTCAATGCCATGTGCCGGCCCCTCCGAGAGTGGGAACTTTATGACTGACCGTTCCATTTGGTTCCCTGCCTGGAGCCAAAATACCCAACGAAATCTCACCCAGGCTTCCTTCCCGAGGAGCCCGGAGTACTCGAGTGCTGCTTCTGTTCAGCCTTCAGCCTTACTCCTGCTCCCACCCAAACAATCTCGCCTGCCCAGCACGGGCCTGCCTCCCGGAGCCGGCTCAGTGGAACCGCCTGGGCCCCAGACCCAGACTCGGCGGCTGCCCCGCGTTCTGCGGCTCTGTGCCTCCTCGCAGTTTCCCGAGCTCTGTTCGTACAAAACAGGCCTTCCAAACAAACGCAGGACTGTAGAGAAACAGCCAACAGGAGCAGTTTAGAGATGGCTGAACTGGCTGGACAGATGCAAACGTTCCGCCCTCCGGCAGAGTTGCGCTAAGGGTGGGGAGGTGCGCATCCCTGCTCCTGAGCCAGCTGAGGAGGGGCTTTCGCAGACGGCGGGGGGAGGGTGCGGGAGGTGGGAACGGACTGTGGGGGAGGGGCAGCGCTGGCTGGCGGGAGACTGGGAGGGGCGGAGGCTGGGTCGGAGAGGGACGCGAGAGCCTGGGCGGGGTGAAGGGTCCGAGGGGCGGAGGAGCAGTAACTCCACTCTCTCCGCTGACCTGCTCTCCTTCGCCCGGCCCGCTGCAGGTCTGGTTCAAGAACCGCCGCGCCAAGTGCCGGCAGCAGCAGCAGAGCGGGAGCGGAACTAAGAGCCGCCCCGTCAAGAAGAAGTCGTCTCCAGTGCGAGAGAGCTCCGGCTCAGAGAGCAGCGGCCAGTTCACGCCACCCGCCGTATCCAGCTCTGCCTCGTCCTCTAGCTCTGCGTCCAGCGCCTCCGCCATCCCGGCGGCCGCTGCGGGCCTAGGCGGGAACCCGGCGGTGGCCGCCGCGCCGTCGCTGAGTACGCCCGCGGCCTCGTCCATCTGGAGCCCGGCCTCCATCTCGCCCGGCTCAGCGCCCGCGTCTGTGTCCGTGCCCGAGCCGCTGACTGCGCCGAGCAACGCCTCGTGTATGCAGCGCTCGGTGGCCGCAGGGGCCGCCACGGCAGCAGCTTCCTATCCCATGTCCTATGGCCAGGGTGGCAGCTATGGCCAGGGCTACCCCGCGCCCTCCTCTTCCTACTTTGGCGGCGTGGACTGCAGCTCATACCTAGCGCCCATGCACTCGCATCACCACCCGCACCAGCTCAGCCCCATGGCACCCTCCTCCATGGCGGGCCACCACCATCACCACCCTCATGCACATCACCCGTTGAGCCAATCCTCTGGCCACCATCACCACCATCACCACCACCACCACCAAGGCTACGGGGGCTCGGGGCTTGCCTTCAACTCTGCCGACTGCTTGGATTACAAGGAGCCCGGCGCTGCTGCAGCTTCCTCGGCCTGGAAACTCAACTTCAACTCGCCCGACTGTCTGGACTATAAGGACCAAGCATCTTGGCGGTTTCAGGTCTTGTGAGCCCAAGAGGGAGAGAAGAAGAGAAAAAAAACAAAACCACACAACTACCTGCGCCCTCGGTGGTTCCCATCCTGTTTCTGCTGCTGCACCGCCCGCCTTTGCCTCTGCTTCTCCAAAACTGAATTTTCACACCCCCAAAAGATGCCCATTGCCTGCACTGCCGCCCCCTTCCCATCTTTGTGCCACTTGATTGGGGGATGTGCAAACCCGCCTACACCGGTGAACAGGGGACCGGTGCTTCGGCTTCACCCACAAGTTCTCTTCGGGATAGTTGCGTGCTCTCCCTCTCAACCCCCACCGAACTAAGTTACTCCCTCATCTTTCTGGACACCTGTTATGCACTTGCAGCCTTTGGAGGCTCTTCGCTCTGACCCACTGTTTGAGCCCAACACTATTATTTATTCTTTCTGGACACTGGAGTCACTAACTGGCGTGTATCTGCCTATTGGAGTGCGCCCACACACTACTCCAAATCAAAACAACCATTAAGTGTTTCTCCCGCTCAGACTGTCGCCCCTTCGGCTGCCCTCGATTCTGCTCCCGCCTGCAAGCCAGAGCTTCTTGGCTTTTCCTCCTCCCCAGCGGGGTGCGTGGGGCCAGGCCCGCAAGACTAGCGCTCCTGCAGCCTCCCGCACAGAGCCGCGTCCCCGCCCTGCGCTGGACTAGTTCAAGCTTCCGCCTCGGCGGGAATGCTGTACATAGTAGGCCCGTTCCAGGGACCACTTAAACTTTTTAGTTGTTGTTGGTCGAACTGAGCATATCTCGTCTTAGCGCCCAGGAAAAAGAACTTTAAGATATATACAGCACATATATACATATATATACATATATATAAAAACAAAGGCAAAAAATATTTTCCTTCTGTCCCCCTTCCTGTCTTCCTTAAACGACGGCGCTTTTATTTTCCAGTTGTTACAAAGCTGTCCCGCTCTCTTCGCATCTCCCTCTGTGTATTTATTAAAGAACCACTTTGTTCCAGGAAGCTGAGCACGGAGGACCCAGGAGTGTGGAGGAAACAGCCAAGTCAGGGTACAGGGTTGGGGGCCAGGCTGGGGAGGGACACAGGACTGAGCCCTTTGCCTGGTCTAAGCACAGGGTCGCAGTTCCGGTTTAGAGACCAAAAAACAAAAGAAAAGAAACAAAAAGGTAAAAATTATGGCATGGAAAAACAAACTCAGGCCCCAAATCCCAGTTCTAATTGCTTTGCTTTAAACATCCCTGTTTTGTCTAGTGAGTTTTTAGTGCACATTCATTCTCCGAAATCTGGAGAGCCCGCGAGCCTGTGTATCAATTTCGGTTTTGGCCGCTTCGTCCAGTAGATGGGAAAGTAATTTGTAAATTTGATTTGTCCGATGTGAAGATCACAAATTACTTGTTGAAATGTAAGGCAGTCCCCCTCCTCTTCTTTATCTACATTATTTCCCAAAATAAATGCAAATCAATGAAAGGCTTGTCAGTGTTGCTTTTGATTCCAGCCTCAAGTCCCAATCTCAGGGAGCTAAAAGCGAGGGAAAGTGCGTTAATAACCTGCATGTTCATGACGTGAGTGAAGCTGGAAGCAAAGAATGGGGTGGGAAGACGTGGCAAGAGGAACCCCCAGAAACGTTCTTTAAGGGAGCCTCTCCCTCCTACCCTACCCGGACCTGCGGCAGCTTGGTCTTCCCCATCCCCGGCGTTTTGACCCTGCAGCCCCCTCCCCATCCAGGACAGAGACAGGTGTCAGCACTCAATTCCCGAAGCAATTCCTTTCTCTTCAGATGCAGGATCCTGGCACTGATTTCTTCACCCTAATTGCCTGCACCAGAAAGAAGAGGGGGAGGGGAAGAGGCTCGGGAGGCGGGAAAGGATAGCTCCGTAATGCTCTGAGCTGAGCCAAAAAGAAAAAGAAAGCAAAACGACAAAAAAGAAAAATACCGATCTGTGTCCTGCATATTGGCAGCAGACAACCTTCCTTTTTGCTGAGCTGTCCCGGGTGGCTTCACCGTGGCTAGGGAATTCTAGTCATTCCTACCACGTGCTAAAATGTCTTTCTAAACTCTCAGTCCGCGCCAGAAGTAGCCAAATTATCTTTGTTCATATTGTAAAGTTCCTTTTAAACAAACACTATACCTGGAAAAGTCGACAGGGAAAGAAGACCCCCAGCTGATATCTGGGGGCCGGCAAGGATAGTTTCACCTCCTTCTGAGGGAAGACACGGGTGCTGGTGTGATGTTCATCCAAAAAACCCAGCGCCTGGAACTGTCCAGACTGTGTGGCCTGACAGCTTCAGGGTCTGAGGTCGAGAAGCTGCTCAGCTTGTCCACAGGCGGGAGGAAATAAGGAAACAACGAAAAGTTTCCTGCGAAGTGACCAACACCCGCTATTCATTTTACTCCGTGTGAGACCTGCGAGCCCACAGCGAGGCCGGGTTCCTTGAACGACACCCTCCCCCAGGTCCCGCTCCCGGCGAGGTCGCAGGGCTGCAGCCCTGGGCGTAAAAATGCCTTCTCGGCGGCGTCCTTCCCCCGGATTCGGCCAGCCCCGCTCGGACCCTCCTTTTCCCACTTCACCAAACCCGTCCTCCCAGACTCCGCTAAGGCCCAAAGGAGGGCGCTGCCCCCGCCTCGCCGGCCTGGCCCCTCGGCGCCGCCCTGACACGCGGGCCCCGCTAGCAGGGGAAGGCCACACCCGCCGAGCGCCCCCCGGGGCGCCGCCTCTAGCGAGACGCGGGGCCCAGACGACGTGCGGCGGACGCGTGGCTTTCGGGTTCTGGGCCCGCACGTGCCGCGGGGCCCAGGCCTGCGCCCGGGGCCTGGTGCTTTCCAGCGCGCGGCGCTGGGGCTTGGGCACCGGGCTGTAGCTCTCCGGGGCGCTCTCCTGGGCCGCCCTGCCTGTCCCTTGCCAGAGCTGCTCGAGCCCCAGGCGCTGCGCTGGGCCGGCCCGCCGCTCCCCGAGTTGCGAACTGTGGGGCCTCCTGGCTTCTAGGTGGAAGGACACCAAGAGACGCGTCTTTGCACCGACTCGACCACCGTGAGGCCTCCGGAGCAAGGTACCCAAAGCCTGGGCCTCAGTGGATATTGGCCCCCACCCCCACCCCCGTCTCTACCCAGCCTGGGTGAGAAGGTCGAATGCGCCCCCCTGGTCTGGCCCCTCCCTGGCTTCTAGAAGCTTCTAGAAGCTTAGGTGCCCGATGGGTGGGGGGGCGGGCAGCGGCCACGCGCGTGGAGGCCGGCCCATGTTCCCGCCCGGGGCTCGAAGCTTCGAGGGGAGGCACGTGCTTGTCCCAGGGCCTCCAGGAAACCGACAGAGGAAGGCGCGGCCTGAGGCCCCACCTCTGGTCGCCGGACTGGGGAGGGGGGGACGAGGGCTTCCGCGCCGCCCGAGAGAGGCAGGCGGCGCCGGCGGTGGGGACGCGGCGGGTTCCTCCCGGCCGCCCTGCCACCTGTTAACTGGCAGGTTCTTTGAGAACCGTCCTCCGCTCGCACTCTCTTGAAGGTGAGTTTGTTCTGTTTTTGTTTTGGTGCTCGTGACCTAATGGAAACAACTAGAATTTAAGGAATTTAGGATATGTAGCAACCTCAGAAAATGTAGCAATGGTAAGACGACTTTCTTTGAGGGCTCAACGAAATCTTTACTTTTTCTCTTCATAGCTTGGAATCTCTGCACGCACTGTATTGGCAAAAAAGTCTACTCTTGAATGAACGTGTGTAAGGTGTTTGGGAGGGGTAAAGGATGAGACGCAGCTGTGATTTTTAAAATTGTTTTTTAATCTTGAAAGTATTTTAAGGGCGCTGTACCGATTTATGGAGGCTCTAAAAAGATTCGATGAAGTAACCTCGTTTGTTGAAGAGCTCTTCTGTAACTTGTAGGAGCTACAGAGGTTGTGAATTTTTTTATTTGGGGGAAAAGACCATAAAGCAATAGTATTTTAACTGTAAGGGGGAAATCTGAGAGGAAAAACAGATAAGACACCGAGTGTCAGCAAATTCGTATCTGCTATTACTAGAAATATTTTCGAAAAACTAATTTCTGATGTCAAAAAATTACTAGTTTTATGCATATGAAGCGAATTTTAGCAAAATTCCTTAAATTCTACAGCTAAATTGCTGTTTTCTCCAGTTGTGAAAGTAAAGGATAAACTCACCACTCTGTTAATTATATGCTAATGATATCATTAGTGCCTGATGACAAGCTCTAAGGTTGTCTTTAGAGGTACTGTGTAGAAATATAATGCATTTAATATATAAATATTGTTTATATAAATTACTGGTAAAGAAAATCTGAATCATTACTATTCGAGACCAGAAAATCACTTGGCTTCTGATGTAGAATTCATTTGAGAATAGCAATAAGATATCTTTATAAAATTCCCTAATTAAAAACAGAACAAGTTCTGAAAGAGTTACTCTATATTTTCCACACTTTCTCTCCCTTCCCCATACATTTTAATGTGTAATATGAAAAAAAATCCTCAAGTTCCATAGTAATTAAAAACCAGCAACTTAAAAATGACTGCTGGCTGATAGCAATGCGTTGCTAATTTGACGACGAAAAAATATCTTCAATATAGAATATTAATCTGTTTAAGTAAATGTTGGGTGTCTGAACTGTAATTTTTGAAAACTTGAAGCTTTGGGGAGCTGTTTAGTAGATGGTTCCGGAAGAAGCAATTATGCCTCTTAATCATCATGTTGTAACTTACTGGTATCTGAAAAAAAACTGTATTTGAGGTGAGGGAAAAATCCCATTTTGGGTCAATGTTTCTTTAATCATGTTTAAAAACTGACTTGGAGTTTACGTAAAACACATTAGGTGCAATCCTTCAAAAGCTTTGAGAGACCGAAAATATTTGCTGAAAATTGCACATTGCTAATATATATATAACAATTATATATACTATATAATAATACATATACCATGTATACTATATAATATATAACCACATTTTTGTTTCTAGGACTATTACTTGAAAGATAATGATATGCTTAAAATAGTTTGGAGTTCCTTCTAAAAAAGGACTTAGGCTCCATTTAATCAATGATGATCCATCAAAATTTAAACATTGAAAATTCATTGTGTTTCTAAAAATTGTACCTTTTTACCCCCTTGGGATCCTTTATTTGGTGGCTAATATATAATCAAAGGGACAAAATTACATTCCATTCTAAAGGTCACAAATACTTTTTTTAAAAGGTTAATCTTTAATCAACAGCTTATGAAAACTATTTTAGAGAATTTCAGAAATTCTTTTAAAATGGATTGTAAACCAAGATACATCATGTATAGGTACAGAATTAATGTAATGAATGTGACCATTGTATGTAGAATGTACCAATACATGTTCTTGGTTTAAAATAAAATTAAAAAAAAAATGGATTGTAAAATTACAGTTTAAGGAATTTGAGTCCAATTTTTGAGGGGGATTGGTGTATAAATAAATCATAACTAATTTTGACACATGGGGTAAAAACTAAAATTAAGAATAAACGGTCTCTGATTCAACAGCTTGGTGTCTAAAGAGCTTATAAAATATTTTTAGTACACAAATATTCTTATGTATGTTCAAAGCTCTAAATGCTTCTAAGATATACCATCATCTGTCATAGCTATTTCAATATAGAAATCATATTTTTCTTTAAACTTTAACTTAAAATTTTTACTGTGAAATATACATATGAAAGAAATTATAAAACAGATTTTTACACTTTAAAGAATAGCAAAATATGCATGGTATGACAAGTTTTTAACAAATACTTTGAAAAGTAGATTTGCAGTTACAGTATGAGTGTTTACATTTGATGTTACATAAAATATATCTATGTTGTAGGTATTTTGTTAAATCCTTTAGAGTTGTCACTATTACTGTACAGGGACACCTTTTTAAGGAAGGAAAATTCTTAAAACATTGGCTATAAAAGTTATATAAGCTTTTGTAAACTAATAGAGTTTCTTTTTTGGTGGGAAAAAAGTGCTTTATGTCTGTTTATGTTTTTAGTGAAAGAGTATCCAGAGAAACTATCTTGTTTCCCAAGCATTTATATTTGACCTCTTTCAAAGCTGTAACTTCAAATATTAATTTGTTCCTAATTTTCAAATCTGTACATCTACCCGAGACCTCTGGTTTGTACTTCATATACCTGTACATTCACTGAAAAGAACCCATTACATTTAGCCCTTAGGAAGTTAATGACATGATGTCTGGGACTTGCTTCAAAATAGCTGAGGAAAAGAGGGAGTGATAAAGCAAGATTATCACTTCAACCATTAGTTGTTTAATTGAAGGAGAGTACCTGTGACTTTTACTATATTTTTGTATACTTAAAGTTGTTTTCATAATTTAAAAAAGTGAATGGAGGACCAGAAGTATAGATCAGTGGTAGAACTTTTGCCTACCATGCTTATAGTGCCCTGGGTTTGATCCCCATTCATCCATTATTAATTTGCAGAGAGTAGTCTTTGCAGTGAGGTAAGGAAATTGAGCTTCCCATGCTTTGAAGTTCACATGGTATTATATACACATATTATTTTCTTTAATCTACTCGTTTTGAGAGGTTGGGTAAGATGAGGCTGAGAGTGGCTTGATTCAAGGTTACATAGTGGTAGAGCAGATCTTGCTATTCAGAATTCAGATTCCATTCTCTTCTGCCATAAGGACTACCGAAGTTTTTTAGTATATTAGCAAACATTGATTTTTAAAAACACATCATTTTAGAGTGAGATGCCAGGTTTCCACATTTAACATTAGCAAAATATGCTTTATCTAAATTCAACTTGAATTCTTTTTTTGAGGGGAGGAGCCCAGAAATTGAACCCAGAGCCTCATACATACTAGGCAAGTTCTCTACCATTGAGATACAACCCCAACCTAAAGTTGTAAAATTTGGGTTTTGATAATTGAAAATGACTTCATGAAACATTTTTATCAAAAACAAAACAAAACAAAACAAAACAAAACAAAAAACATTTTTATCTTTCAGTCCCTAGGTATCACTAAAGCCTTGCTTTACTGAGTTTTCGAACATATAGTAATAGAGCTTACATAAGGAGAATAGTCTGACACAAGGTCTCATTTTTCTATTTTCCCATTAATTCCTTATAAATTTTAATTCTTTGTTTTAATTTCTAAGTAATTAAATTCCTTACTGGTTAGTTCATGTTTGTAAGTGGTGATTTCTGTTCCTGATTTTTTGTTCCATAGGAGGACTTTGCTTTGGTGAATTTTACAAATTCTAATCCAGCAAAAGTTGTATAAGCCAGATGAGTAGTTGGGAATAAATTAATGGCCTTGCATACAAGGTTTTGTCTATTTGTAAATAGATATTGAGATTTTTTTTTCTAACTATACCAATTTGGGAACCTTTTGAGGTTTGAAGCTTGTAGGTTGTTTTTTTAATCTCACTGATGGCAAATCCTTGTCTTTTTGGATTAAAAAAATTTTTCAGGAGCTAAATCTGAAAATTTCAAAGTGAGTTAATAAGTTGGATAATAGGGATCACATCATTTTATAGGTTTCTTTTATTGAAAAGCAGAGAGCAGAATTCTTGTTTAAATTGCCCCTTTATTTCTTTGATTTTTAAAATGCTCATTTCAAGACGCCAAGACTCCATTCCTGCTATTGATCTCCTCAGTTTTCCCCCTACCTAATGCAAAGGTGGAGGTCATATGTTCTTATTTATTACTATGTGTGAAGAAAATAGCTAGCACCCTTTTATCTCCCTATATTTTCTCAGCTGAGACATAAAGCTCATTATGTACTCAGATCAGTGCCTGATCATTCCTGCATACCTTTTATTTGAACTTTTTATTAGGAACTGAGTTTCTGTTGTTCTTGTTTTATCCTGAGATTGTATCCCAGTGAATAAGTTGGCTGAACTTTTTATCCTAAGAAAGATTAAAAATCAGTGGGAGATCCAATGCAAAGAGTTTTCCTGTACTCTCAGACCTTGGCACAGTGCCAGACACAAGGTAGGACTCAACCATGTTTGTCAGTTAGCGAAACAATGAAGTTTATCAACTTTGAAACAGATTTTTTTTTACTTCTTCTCAGATGTGAAATTGCCTTTTTTTTTCTTTGCGGTGTTCTACTAGTGTTGAATGGACTTGGTAGCATGCCTTCCTAGTCTTTTGTTTGTTTGTTTGTAGTGCTGGAGATTGAATGCGGGACTGTGAACATGCAGGGTAAGCACTCCACACTGAGCTACACCCTAGCCCTCTTAGTCTTTTAATCATCCTTAAAAATCAAGACTTTTTGCTTATTTTTCACTACCATATCTCTTGTAAAACATAAGACCATTTCAAAATTTCGTTTATTAAAATGTTATAAAATTATTTGAAAGTTCATAGAATTTAATGTGCATTTTGTTAAATGGTTATCAACTTAACACCATGTAATCATTACCATCCAGGGCAAGAAATAAAATATTACCTAAGCCTGCAGAATTTCTCTGAGTATCTCTTGGTTATCATAATTCCTGTCTCCTCAGACATAACCATCATCCTGTCATTTACAGTAATTGTTTTCTTGCATTTCTTCTCTAATTTAAACCATTGTATATGAATTCTTAAACAATATGGTTTATTTTCCCTGTTTAGAATTTTATATGAATAGAATTTTCTCTTTAACATTATGTTTATACTCTGTGTATCTGAAGTTTGTTCATTTTCGTTGCTGCATGCTTTATAGTACTCCACTGTATGAATATACCACAGTTTATCTATTTTACTGTTGATATTTGGGTTATTCCTAGTTTGAAGTAGTTACAGTAGTGCCACTCTGAACATTATTTTATGTAATTCTAGTGCACATAAGGTTTCAAATCTGTGTGGTATATCCTGGGAGAGAAATTTCTAAGCCCTGAGGGAGCTATATTTTCAACTTGGCTATCAGATACTGGCATAATTTTCCAGATTGGTTGTGTTACATTCTCAAATAGTAAATGAGGATTGTAGTTGCTCCAAAAGCTTAGTACTGCTAGGCTTTTAAAACCTTGCCAAGACTGGTGATGTAGTTCAGTGGTAGAGTGCTTGCCTAACATGTGCAGGGGCCTGGGTTCAATCCCTCCTTCTGAGGAGGAAAAAAAAAAAAAAAACCAAACCAAAAAAATTTCACCAGTTTATTGGGCTGTAGTAGTGTCTTACTGTAGTTTTATTTTATATTTTCTTTGTTGTTGCTTGTTCAGACAGTCTTGCTGTGTAGTTCAGGCTGGCCTCAGATTTGCCACAATCCTGCTGCCTCAGCCTCTTAAGTGCTGGGATTACAGGTGTGTGCCACCACATCTGGTTTAGTTAGTATTTTCTTGATTACTAGTGAGATTGAGATCCTTCCATTTGTTGTTTATTTGGATTTTCTCTTTTGTGAATTGCCTATTCTTTTATTTACTTTTTTTGTCCCCATTAGATTGTCTGCTTTTTCTGAGATTTATGAGAGCTCCTTATATATGTATATTAATATTTGCATATTAATCCTTTGTTAATTATATGTCTTGCAGATATTTTTTCCGCTTTATGGGTTGCACTTTTTTTTGTGTGTGTATGCTGAGACTGGGTCTTGCCGTGTAGCTCAGACTGGCCTCAAACTCACAGTCTTCCTGTCTTAGCCTCTCAAATGTTGAGATCACAGATGTGTGCCACCACACTCAGCTGCTTTAATTCTTTTTTATTGGGTTTTCACATAACTGAATATGTTAAGCTTCTCTTGACTGGTACTTCTTACATGTTTTGGTAGGCTATCCCTTTTACCACTTGATTATTTTCTCATATTTTCTTATAAAATATTCCTTAAAAAGTTTTCCTTAAGTATTTAAAGCCTTTTTTCTGTGTGTAAAGTTTAGAAATGGTTCCTCTTCTTTCTTGAGACTTCATCTACTCACGTGACTGCAAATAGCATCTTTGTTACTAAATCCAAAAGTCTGTATTTTTGGTATTGTCTACACTTCTTAGCTGAGACTCTTAGATTTAGCCGCCCTCCGAATTTCTCCACTTGGATGGCTTGAAAATATTTACTTCTCTGAGCTCATTTTTTTATTCTTCTTATTTTCCATTTAGATTACATCATCATGTAAGCCAAAATAAACAGTGGAATCTTTGATTCTTCTTCTCTTTCCTTTTCCATCCAAATAGACGTTATGTCCTGGTGATTTCATTTCTGAAAGGCATCTCAAATTCATTCATTCGCTTCTCTCTACTTCCACAATCACCTCTCAGAATTATACTTTATTTGGTATAATAGTTTTCTATTTTCCTACCTTCCTTCTGTTCTTTTTCTCTGGTCAGTCTTTCACACTGCCACAGAATTTTCTAAGATACCAGTTAACATCTTTCCTGTTTTTATGGCTTTTCGTTGCCTTCATTATGACAAAAAGTTTAGATCTTTCACATGACTTTTGCTGTTCCCCTGCAAGAATCACATGTTTTAGCCATACCAGGCTACTTATTGTTTCCTAAAGAGGCTGTGTACATTCATTGTCCCTTTTTGTCGTGTGGTTCCCTCTTCTTGGAATGGTCTTCCTTCCACCTCTTCCTACAGGGAAAATCCTATTCCTTCCATCACCGTTCCTAGACAGAATTAATCCTTGTCGCCTTTGGGCTTCCCATTGCACTTTGTTCTTACTTTTATTTCAGTACTTATCATATTGGTTTAGTTACTAATTTGTGTATCCCTCATGCTAGGTAAAGAGGTATTTGAAGACAAATAATATATTTGATTAATCTTTTTATTAGCACCTAGAAGGGACTCTTTAAAAATATCTGAATTCATTGTAAGAACTGTGGTAATTTTAGAAAAAGAAAATGGACATGTATACATTAAAATGTCAACAGGGAAAACTGATGATGAAAGAATACACTATAACTACTGAACTATTTTAGAAAAGACTCATATTCATTACCTATTCTGAAATCCATTAAAACTTGTATTTAGGGGTTGTGGACCTAGCTTAGTGGTAGAGCGCTTGCCTGGCAAGCTCAAGGCCCTGAGTTCAGTCCCCAGCACCCTTCCCCCCACAAAAGCTTATGTTTTACTGTACTATAAATCACAGCTTAATTGGTTATCTGACCTGTTTTATGTGGGTATGTTTTAGCTGAAAAGATTAGCGCATTACTCCTCTGGCTTAATGCTAACTGAAAGGGCAAAAATAATCTTAAAAGAACAAATAAAGTTGAAGTTGTCTTATTTCTGAAAGGTTGACTTGTTTCAAACAGACTTACAATACAATACTAGATAAAATTTGGGGAAATTTGTATCTTCTTCAGAGAAAACATTAATGAGTATACTATCCTGTTACAAGTTTTTTAATGCTGAATATATTTGTTTTGATAGACCTTGCTCACTTATAGTCTGGAAAGTGGTGGTGAATCAGGAACCTCTAAGGTTTAATTTAAATAGTGATAAATTAACAGTTAATATGTGTACTAATTTTGCAGAGTCCCATTAAAAAAAAAGCTCTGGTGATGGGAGTCCAAATATTTACTTAAAGCTCATGCAACACACACAGCACAATTGCATTGTAGCCAGAGTTTTTTATATTTCATTTGAAGGACTCAAGTTTAGTGTTCAGTAACATTGGTATAATTTTTTGACATAACTGATACATTATATGTGCAAACGTACTCTGACTATAAAATATTAATAGAGCAAATTGATTTTTTTTTCATAAGATCTTGCTGTGTAGTTCAGGCTGGCCTTGAACTCATTCTGTTGCTTGAACTCATGGCCATCCTCTTGCCTCCTGAGTGCTGGGATTACAGGTGGGCACCACCACACCTGGAAACTACATTTTATATTGAATTGTGATTGAACAAATTTTTTTTTAGGCAGGGCCTTGCTGTGTAGCTCAGACTGGCTTCAAACCCCAGATGATCCTCCTACCTCAGCCTCCCAAGTGCTGGTATTACAGGTGTGGACTACCATGACCAGCCCGAAATTTTTAAAGAAGTTTAAAAATGTTTGCTCCTATGTTTCCAGGTAAGTTTTCTTCTGATTAGAAATTTATAGATTTTTAAATAAATCTGCCCCTACTCGTAAAAGCATAAAAGCCTCTAATCATAAATGGATGTATTTATTTTTACTTTCTTGAAAATACACTACTATGAAAATTAAGCAGTGAAAAAAGATGAACTTTAAGGACAAAGAGAACATGAGAGAATATATCAACAGAATTGGAAGCTGGAATATTGATTGATGGGTGATAACTTACTTAGTAAAGAAAGCCGAACACTAGCCTGAGCAGCTGCTTTATGTTGGCCACACCACACCTAGCTAGCCGGATAGGAAATGCAGATCTGGTGGTTTCCAGGTAGGTGGTCAGCATGAATTCTAGATTTTTGGCTTTGACCTGGGCATATCTGAATGACATTGAAGAGTAAACATGTATTATACATTTTGTTACAGGAGTAGGATGATGGTGTTTAAGGAAGAACCTCAGTGGTTCTGTTAACTCAGCAAGAGTAACTATGGAAATATAAAATCTAGAGCTGTCTTTTGTTGTTTTTGTGGTACTGAGGATCAAATCCAGGGCTGTGTACCTGCTAGGGAAGTACTGTACCACTGAGCTATTTCCTTGGCCTGGAGCTACACCATCCACTATGATAGTTACTAGCCATATGTGGTTTTTCTTTCTTTCTTTCTTTTTTTTTTTTTTTAAGAACTTTTGCCTTTTTTTTTTTTTAATGCTGGGGATTGAACCAAAGCCTTCATGCATACTAAACGTGTATCCTACCATTGAGGTACACTTCCTGCCCCAGTATGTTGCTTTTGAATATTTGAAATGTGGTTAATCTGAACTGAGATACAATTAACTAATTATTGACAAGCAGTAGAAATATAAAACTCATCCTAGATTTCGGAAACTTAGTATAAAAAGTGTGGATTTTGAAAAGAAAATGTGACTTTATCATTAATCATGTTTCTATTAATGTCTTACTGAAATAATACAGATGTATTAGGTTAACCCAAATATATTTTTAAAATAATTTTAATCAGTTTCTTTTCAGTGTAGATTCCAGAATTGTTAAAGTTACATATGTAGTTTCTATAATTCAACTCTGAACAGGGGCGTTGATCCCGAGGGATGACTCATTCCTTGTTCTGTATCTTTCAGGGGCTGTTTAGAAAGAAGTAATGTTAAATGGAGACTATTCCATCTCCTGTAGTACCTTTCAGTGGCACCTAAAGTACTGCAATACATAACTTGGGCAAACTACAAAACTAATAATGTTGTAATTTGCAAGTCTGCTAACAGAATAGAAGGGAATCGCCTAAAGTTGTCAGTAGACCTCTTGTTAAAATTTGTAATTTTTTGAAGTTTCATCCATCCATTATGACTATTTGTGTAACTCATCCCTGAATTCATGTAACTTTCTTTCAGCATCTGATTACTGAATACAAAAGAGAAAATTATACAGCTAAGCCCAATGAAAATATCTTAGAATCTTAATTTTCAACCTGGTCTTGGGTTGCTAAATCTTCTAGCAGTCTTTCTGTGTTTTGCTAATCACCTTTTAGAGAAAGTGTTGATAGTGGCTATTTAAGCATTTACTCTTCCCAAACCTACTATCCTCATTCTCAGCAGATGACCTTTATTTTCTCTTTCACTGATTTTTGGTGCTGGGGATCGAACTCAGGGCCTTATGCTTACGAGTCAGGAGGCACTCTGACCACTGAACTAAATCCCCAGGACTCTCTTTCAATGATAAAATACCGTAGAGGGCGTCAGAGAAGAATGCCCTTGACTTTTAACTACTGAATGTGCAATGTTAGCTCTACCCACAGCATTCCTTTACTTGGGTCCCACTGCTTGGCATGGTGATTACCTTCTTTTCTCTTCACCTAATCTGTTTTCTGTGTCTGCATTGTGAATTGTATCTCCTACTTCTTCTGAAGCAGGAGAGGCCTTCTTTGGTGTCTGTCTTCTATATTGGCTTCACCCAACAATAATGAAATATGCACTTACCTTTGCCATTTTAAAAAAAATTCACTTTTGACCTCTTGACCACTATGTCTTCATCTTTTAATAGTTGAGGGTTTTTTTTTTCCTTTAGTACTGGGGATTGGACCCAGTGCCTCTCTATCACTGGGCTACATATTCAGCCCTTTTAAACATTTTAAAATTTTGAGACATAAAGCTGGCCTCAAACTTATGATCCTCTCCAGTCTTAGCTCCTGAGTAGCTGGGATATGGACATTTGCTACTGTGACCACCTCAATGGTTGAGCTTCCTTAATCATTCATTCATTCATTCACTTATTTGCAGTGCTGGGCATTAAACACCCCAGGGCTTCAAACGTGTTAGGAAACACTCTGCCACGGAGCTATATACCCAGTCTCTTGAAGAAGTTATCTGCTCATTGATTCTGTGCCATCACCTTTATTTACTTCTTAATTCACTGCAGTAATGTTTCCATCCCTGTTATTACTCTTGCCAAGTCACTAATAACTTACATGTCCATGTTACAAGGGGACAATATTCAGTCTTGATCATATTTAACCTCTCTGTAACACTTGATACTAGGAGTTATTTTGTTTTCTATGAAACACTTTTTTCCCTTTTTATTAAAAAATAATATGCTACTCTTCTGATATTTCTTCTTAGTCTCCTTTTGATTACTTCCTTTCTGCTTACCCATTTAATATTGGTGTTCCTCAAGACTCCTGCTTGGGTTTTCTTCTTACTTTACATACTCTCCATGGATTTTAAATTGATTCACTGCCATATTTCCAGTTGCTCTAAATGTCTATCTTCAAACCTGGATCTTTAGATCCAGTTTTTTCTGCCAAGTCCAGATACCACAGATATAAGTGAATAACAAATTTATTAACCCTGAATCCAAGAAGGGAACCAGTTATTTACATTCCTTCCACCTTGGTCTTTCCTGCGTTCTCATTGACAGTTACCATTATTCATTCATAAAAGCTCTTAATTCTATTTATCTGTTCATATTTCAAGTATAAATACAAAATGTCAATAATTACTTCCTTATTCTACTAGTCTATTCTAATAACTGTCTAATGGTTGCCTCTTCTCCAGTTTTGCTTCTATAGACCTTATAGTAGCTAGTTTCCAAGGTGGTGCCCAATGAACCACATCTCTCAACATACATATCCTTGTGTAGTCTCCTCCCACACTGGATCTGAGCTGACTCTGTCATTCATTTTAAGAATCGAAATGTGGCAGAAGCGATACTTTGCTAGACCCAGGCCTCATTCTTAGAAATGTTTGATAGCTTCAACTTTTGCACCTAAAGTGCCTCATAAATACAGCTACTCTAATGGAGGACCACTTGGAAAGAAAATGCCTGAAACTAAATGGAGAGAGAAAGGCCCAGGCATCCCAGCTTCTGAAGTGAATCCAGCCTTCCAGATATTCCTGACAAGCTGCCATACCTCTTGAGAGAGCCATTTCAGATGTTCCATACCCAAATCCTCCCCTCCCCTCCATGATTTCAGCCCCAGGCAGCATCATATGCAGCTATAGAACCTTGTATGTGACCCTAGTCCGTCCACATACTAATGAGAGATAACAAAATAGTGCTTACTCTAGACTACTAAACTTTGTGGTGTTTGTTTTACAGTAACAAAACCAAAACAGATCTCTCTTTTCTCCTTACTACTCAAGCCTCATCTCTGGTTAAAGACCCTTGACAATTTAAATTCTACTTTTACTAAGCTGCTTGAAGTTCCCTGAATGCACTGCACTTTTTTTTCTGTGCTTTTTGTTCCTTCTATTAGAAACAATAAAAAACAAAACAAAGCACATCCACCCACTGCCACCACCACCACCAAATTCTTACTCAACTTTTGGGTCTTTGCTTAGACATTACTAAAATCCTGGATGACTCAGTTAATTGGGTTGCTTATGTTTACCAATAGTAGCAAATACACTTATTGGCAAAATAATGGTTGATACAGAGTTAAGCAGTGTGAGCTTTTTCATATGGTACTTACTCTCTTTAAACTTCAGTTTCTTCATTTGTAAAATGAAGTAATAGCATCAATTACCTTGCAAGTTTGTTGGCAGCATTACAGACACTCAAACTTCACTATTAATTATTCATATTGTTATTAGTACATTGTATGTATGTATCTCTATCACTTTATTCCTAGAATCTAGCAAAGCGTGTGGCATATAAGTGCTAATATAAAATGTTAGTGAATGACTAGATAAAGAATTTAAATCATTTGGATTTTTTCTGTAGATTTTTATTAAAATTTATCCAAAATCACAGAAACTTACAGGCCATTACACAAGCTTACAGACCACAATACATTATGCCTTTTGCTTCTGACGGTGAGCAATGTAAACAACCACATAAATGCAGCATTAAGTCACAACTATATAAAGTTACTGTAGCAGTTAGTGTACATGTCACTAGTTTAAGTTTGGGTTATTATATAATGTTGAGTGAGATAAACCAGACTCGCAAGCTTGAATACTGTATGGTATCCCTCATTTGAGTGAGGCAAATTCCAAAAAAAGAAAAGGGAAAACAATGGATACAAAAAGGGAAAGTATTAGATATAAGCTAATAGACAAAGGGTTCAAGGGAACAAGAAGAGGGCAAAGGGGGAGGGGAATGGTATTCCAGAGGAATAATGATATCTTAAAAATAAGTGTCTAATAATCATTTGGATTTGGGGAGGGTGCTGGGAAAATCATTTGGATTTTATATTGATCCAAATAAAAACCTAATTTCAAGCCTAATTTTTTATTTTTTAAAATCACATATCATACAATTTTCTCTTTTTAACTAATTTAAAGTATAGAATTAAATGGCCTTAATTATATCCACAATGTTGTATCAATTATCTAAAAATTTCCAAAATTTTTTATTATTTCAGACAGAACCTCTCTCGCATTAAACACAATTCTTGTTACCTATCCTCGAGTCTCAAAACTTCTAATCTACATTCTGACTCTATGAATTTGCTAATCGTACAATATTTGATCTTTTGTGTACAGCTTATTTTAATTGGCATTGTATCTTCGAGGTACATCCATGAATAGCACAGCATTCATCAGAACTTCCTTCTAAAATCTGAATATTACTGTGAATACTGGTGCTATTAACATAGATATTCAGAAACTGTTGAAGTTCCTGCTTTCAGTTCTTTTGAGTATGTATACCAGAAGTGGAATTGCTGGATCATAGGTGTGTGCACTCCCGTCATGTTCTGATTGATTTTCTACTTTAACATTCTTTTAGCTTTTAAAGTTTTTCTATTTCATTAGAATTTTAATTTGCACATAATTTTATGTATTTATGGGAGTACCGTGTGATAATTGAGTATATGTGTACAATATGCAATGATCAAATCAGAATAATTAGCATTTCTATCTCCTTAAACATGCAGTATTTCTTTGTGTTAGGAACCTTCAGATTCCCTTCTTCTGGTCCTTGTACTTTTTGTTAAGGATAAATTTTATTTTATTTTATTTTATTGAGTGCTGGGGATCAAACTCAGGGCCTTGAGCTTGCTAGGCGAGCACTCTACCTACTGAGTTCAATCCCCAACCTTTAAGATATACTTGCAGCTTTGTAGTACAATTTGAAATTGAAATTGTGACTCCTCAAATTTTGTTGCTCAGTACTGAGGACTGAACTGCTGCTAGGCAAGTGCTCTATACTGAGCTACATCCCCAGCCCTTTCTATTTTTTTAAATTTGAGACAGCATCTTTCTAGTTGCCAATCTGGCATTGAACTTGGGATACTGTCTTAGTCCTCTCAGTAGCTGGGGCTACAGGCCTGGCTATTGTTCTTATTCAGCATTGGTTTTGCTTTTCTGGGTCCCTTAGAATTTAATATGAATTTTAGAATGAATTTCTGCAAAAATAGTCATTGAAATTTTGCATTGAATCTTTATATTGCTTTGAGTAGTTACTATTTTGACAGTATAAAATCTCGTAATCCATGAACATAGGATGTCATTTCATTTATTTACCTCTTTCTTTCCTTTCAGCTATGTTTTATAATTTTTCAGTGTAAGTCTTATACTTGGCAATACCTACTTCCAAGTATTTTATTTTCTAAAAATTTAATTATATATTTAAAGTACAAATAATATTTAGCATTTTACATATTTTAAGTGTATAATTCAGTATTTTTAATTACATTCACTGAGTTAGCAGTCACCAATACTTTTTTCATTGGGCAAAATGGAAATGCTACACCCATTACACCAAAACTCTCAATACCCTCCTTCCTGCAGCCCATGGTAGCTCCCTTTGTACTGTCTCTAAGAATCTGGCTACGTCTCGGTACCTCATATAAGTGGAATCATGCAATATTTGACATTCTATGTCTAGCTTATTTCACTTAGTGTGATGTTCTCAATCCACCTGTATTGTAGCTTATGCCAGAATTTTCTTTCTTTTTAAAGCTGAGTAATACTCTATTGTATATGCACTAGATTTTATCTTTTCATCTGTTAATGGATATTTGAGTTGCTTTCACCTTTTTGCTGTTGTGATTAATCCTGCTGTGAACATGAGTGTGTAAAATGTGTTAGTTTTCAAGAAAGGACTCCCATAACAAAATAACACAACTAGGGTTGTATTAAATAGCAGTAAATACCCCTGGGTAGCTTAAATAGCAATAATTTATTTTCTCATAGTTCTAGATGTCTGAGATCAAAGTGTCAGCAGGGCTGGTTTCTCCTGATAGCTTTCTTCTTTCCTTGCTTGCACAGCATGGTCTTTTCTGTGTGTGTGTGTGTGTGTGTGTGTGTGTGTGTACATATCCTTGTGGTCTCCTCTTCTAATAAGGACTCCAAACATACTGGATTCAATGCTACCCATATTGCCTCATTTAACCTTAACTACCTTTTAAAATTCACTATCTTCAAAAGTAACATTTTGAGGTATATTTTAGGTTAGGACTTCTATATATGGACTTGTGGGGCAGGATTACACATTTCAGTCTATAACAAATACCTGTTTGAGACACTGATCTTAGTTCTTTCTTTTCTATACAGAAATGAAATTACTGGATTGTATGGTAATTTAATTTTTAATTTTTTGAGGAACCAGTGTATACAGTACTTTACCATAATACTTTACCTATATCATTTTATTTTCCCAGCAATATGCAAGAGTTTCAGTTTCCCCACATCTTCACCAACACGTTATTTTCTATTTTTCTTAAATAATGGTTATACTAATAGATGTATTTTTATACTATTGTGAATGAAATTGCTTTTTAAATTTTTTGGGGGGTGTTCATTGCCAATGTATAGAAATACAACAGATTTTTGGCATGTGGATTTTATATCCTAGAATTTTGCTAAATTTGTTTATTCTAATATATTTTATGTGATTAGGATTTTCCATATAAACATCATGTCATCTATGAATAGAGATGATTTTACTTCTTCCTTTGCAATTTGAATTCCTTTTTTTTTCCTTTAATTGCTCAGGCTAGGGGTTCTAGTACAGTGTTGAACAGAAGTAGCAAAAGCCAGCATATTTGTCTTCTTCCTGACCTTTGGTGAAATCAGTCGTATTATTTTTCTGTAAAGTAAAATCCTCTACATATAGAGTGTAGTTATTCATACCTGGGATACACTTCCTATTAGCTTGATTTGATTGTGGAGACATAGAAGATTATTAAGCACAAAAGGGAAATATGTGAGGTGGAAAGAGGGGGACAAGTCTGGTAGGTACGGGAGAACATCGCTAGGCTTGATTTTGAAACAGAAGTGGGGTCAGGTACAGCCAAGAATCACCCCACCACTAGGAGGCAGTCCCTCGCTGTCTCATGGAGAAACCTGAAAGTGTGAGCAGGATTCTACAAGTTTTGTTTTTGTTTTGTTTTGTTTGTTTGTGTGATACAGGGTTTTGTTGTGTAGTTTGGGGTGGCCTTGAACTCATTATGTAGCCCAGGATGGCCTCAAACTCGTGGTGATCCTCCTGCCTCACCTTTCTGAGTGGTAGAATTACAGGTATGTGCCATCATGCCTGGCTGTATTAAGTTACTAGACACTATAATGAATGTTCATGGAGTGTGACAGGTATTTTGTAATTTAGGAATCAACATGAAGTGAAAATGGGAAGTATAGTTTATAAGTTTCCTGTGTGCTTGACTATTTATATGGACCTATGTAATTACCATACACACATTAAGAGTGAAAGAGGATACTGTTAATGATCCTCCCCAAAAGCAAGTGCAAACTGACTGTCTCAGGCAAACTGGGACATGGCTTATGCTGTTCATAGAATTCTACACATTCATAGATGACAACTGTAGTCAGCATTTAAAATTGGGAATGCTTAATTGATTAAGTTTTGCGGAGTTATTTACTGAAACGATCTAGAAGTGGGTTCATAAGTTTGAGAACCTTAATATAAATTGTTTCACTTTACACATGGCCATAGATGATAAAGAATATTTTTTCTTTTTGTATTAGTACATTTTTGCAGTATGTGATAATTAGATTCATTTTGGGGAGTTGGTACATATGCATAATACATCTTAATTTTTTCATCTCCTTTACCTCCCCTCCTCCATCCTTGATCCCCTCCCCCTTTTTTTTAATTTTTAAAATTTTTTACAAAGAACATGTATTGTACATTGTATACATATTGATCACATTCATCATGGTTATTTTGTACCTGTACATGATGTATCTTGGTTTTCCGCCCTCTTCCCCACCCCTCCCTTCTGCTCCCTCCCTCCCTATTTACAGCAGGTTTATTTCTATTTTTCCGTTTTTTCCCTTTCCCTTTTCTTTCCTTTTTCCCCTCCTACTTTTCCTCCTTCTCCCTTTCTAGTTCTCCTCTCTTTTGAATATTATCTTCCTTTTATATAATATCTATTGCACCTCTTTGTCCTTATATACACTTATGGTTTCTCATATCAGAGAAACAATTCGATCTGTATCCACGAGCGTCTGATTTATTTCACTTAATAGTATGTTCTCCAGGAACATCCATTTATATACAAATGACTCTAGTTTATCCTTTTTTATGGCGGTGTAGTACTCCATTGTGTAGAAAAACCACATCTTTTTTAGCCATTCATCAGTTGTTGGGCATTTAGGTTGTTTCCAAGACTTAGCTATTACAAATTGTGCTGCTGTGAACATGG